>JAXIVJ010004415.1:0-83287 GCA_036785665.1 Chirona hameri | reverse complement strand
GAATAAGCCGTCCGGCGTATGCAGCACGCAAGTAGGCTGTCTAGGTATTCTATTGATGTCGGTGAGGACTAGATTAAGACAGTTGTTTTTCAGTAGAAGGGCTGTGAGCCGTTGGAACAATTTACCAGGTGATGTAATCAGTGCAGCCACATTCGTTTATTTCAAAGCTGGGCTCAACAAATATTTTTCTGGAAAGTTGATAAATATTCCTGGGATTAGTCTTAGTTTTAGTGATACACATGTGTGAATATACATAAGAACATAATTCATTGAAATAGGTGCTTACAGGAAAGGGATTATTTTGAGAAGGAAGATTGTGTGTGTGGGACTAGTGTAATTACAACGTTTGTATGGGTTGAATGTCTTGTGAATGTAGATTGCTAAATTCTGAGGTTTGTGTGTGCAGGTCGCTGTAGTGTTAACGATGTGTATGTACTAGATGTTAAATTCCGAAAATGATTAGTGTGTATTACATGATATGGTGCCCTGCGAGGCAATGTATGTGGAGAGACGTGGGCTGTTCACATCCATGTGTGCTGTACAACCCAGGACGGCCCATGAGGCTCTTTGTTGTACTGAAAATATATGTCTTTAGCTGTCTAGGGTTAACTGCAGTAACCATAGAGCGTCCTAACCTCAGACTTTCATGCTATCATAATGTAAACAATACCAATGCACAGTGTGTCAGTATCGTCTATATTCTGATAGCCAGGGGTGGTGCCACATATTTATGTCAGGGGCAAACCAAAGTCAAGGGGGCCTCCATTTGAGAAGGGGTCTCCCCTTGGCCCAGTATGCAAAACGTGGCAGGAACATCAACAAGATATTTGGGGCAGCCCAAATCCTGCCCCAAATGGGACAGCAAGCTGCCCCATTTGGGGCAGGATTTTCCGGATCAAATTTCGCTCCTCGATCAGCAACTACTGTTGACCGGGGACTGCATAGTTGGCAAAGTTGCTGTTTGCTGGTATGCATTTTGTACTCTTTTATACTCTTTTGAAATTTGTTCGTACTCTTTGAAAAGGGAAAATAAACATAATCAAATCAGATATGGTTAATAATCATATTTGATTTGATTCAGTCAACTGGGTCATGCTCTGGAGACCTCCAGCCCTCAATCAGAATACAAAAGAGACAAAATGTGTACCAGGAAACAGCAACTTTGCCAACCATGCCGGAGAGGGGGGGGGGGGGGGCGGTCGGTTGTCATCACAATCACATTGCATTTAGTGTAAATTAGCTTCTCAGCCAAATGCTGTTGACCGGGGGGGATGGATGTGTCAATCGGAGATAGCCAGATTGTCGGGAGTACTGATAAATCTCCAAATCTGACATTTTTCCTTCCAAACGACCTAGTTGCTAAGTTTCAACGCAAAAACCGTTGGAGCTATTGGGAGCTATTTTAAAGGACCAAATCTTGTGACGTTTCGCATACGTGATTAGTGTGATTTCTACCGCACTTCGTTTTCGCTTTTTGAACCGACCGCCACTGAAACGCATCATGTGTTCATAAGCTATAAATATTATTGGCCATAACTTTGTCAATTTTCATTGGATTTCCAATTGAAAATAATGCTGTCACTCGTCTTGAAAATGCACATATTTTGATGGAAGGTTCGTACCTGTAACTGCAATGTTTGCTGCAGTAGAAGCACATCCATAATTTATGCCCCTATTATACACATGAGTTCAGGTTTTGAGTAAATACCTTGGTTAATTTTGAACCGATTTACAATTGAAAATTACCATAAGATGCTTCGTGAAAATACGCATGGTTTTATTGGTGGCTGGTCTCGGTACCTGCAATATATCGATTAAATTGTGCCAATGTTTGTTCTTGCATTACGCTGTCTTGCGCCAAGTTTGTGATGGGCTATACACATTATTTGCCATAACTTTGTAAATTTTCATTGGATTTCCAATGGAAAATAATACTGACACTCGTCTTGAAAAGGCACACCTTTTGGTGGGTGGCTCGTTCCGGTAGCTGCAATGTTATCCGCAATATAAGCACATGCACCTGTAACTGTGTGACTTCTGCTTGTGGTTACAGTTTTAAGTAATTACCACTGTCAATTGTGAACCGATTTCCAATTTAAAATTACCAATAGATGCTTCGTGATAAGACACATTTGTTGATTGGTGGCTCGTCGGCGTTCATGAAATATATCGAATACATTTTGACAAAGTTTGTTTTTGTTTACAATGAATTGATGCTTAGCTCAAAATATTATTGGCTATAACTTTGTCAATTTTTATTGGATTTCCAATTAAAAATAATGTCGGCACTCGTCTTTGAAAGGCACACCTTTTGATCGGTGGCTCGTACCGGTAGCTGCAATATTAACTGCACATCCACATTCCATACATTTATTTACATCCACCACACACACCGATAAACACATTTGTGGGTAGGTATATCACATTTATTTATGCACATGAACATTATGGGTATTATGGGTTCATGCAACGCCACTCCAACTCTACTCATACAAGGCCATAGGGCAAACATTCACAAATTATAGGGCCTTGCTCTACTCTTAGAAGGCCATAGTGTACACATTCACACATTTTCAATCGCGACCAATATACTCGCGAGTCGCGACCCAGCGAACCAGGTTGTTATTGTTGCTTACATATTCTGATTCAAGGATAAACTTTTGCCGGTATGACGTCATAACTCGTTTTGGTGACGCAAGATTATTGTGACGTCATATGTATTAATATCAATATTTGTCAAATTATGACAAATTGGTACTTTTTCGCAAAATGAATGCCAGAACCGTAATCAGGACACTCGTTTCCATCATTCCACATACTTTTCCCAAGGTGCACTATTCCCTTTAACAGTATGGAGAACAATGCTACGATGCCCGAGCACGGGCCGCGCGTACAGCCCAGTCGCGCGCGCCTGCAGGCAGCGGAATAAAAGGAAGATAAAAACGTGAGACCCGAGACCGGCACCATTGTGTATGTCTCGTCGAGTCGCGTCCGACATTGCGCAGCACGACATACCTGGTTCGCCACATGACCTTAAATTACCTTGACCTGACGTCAAATTTTGAATTTGACTTAGGAAGAGTCGGTGCGTCCAACGCCCCAATTAGCATCAGATGACGTACAAATTATTGCCCTATCTTCATCAGGCGCAAATCTACCGCTAGTTGAGTAAACTTTTCACTCGATTCATTTTCCACTAATTTTTTCGAAAGGGATGTAAATGTAATGTCCTTATGCCGACGACTTTCTACCGACCAAAGTAATCGCCACTTGCCAAGAAGTCGACTCCGACTCCGGGCCGGAGTCGGAGTCTGTAAGATTTTAGCGACTCCGACTCCGACTCCGACTCTGACTCCGCAGCCCTGGTTGGTGCGAACCCTGCCCCGACGAGATCTCGTCGAAACTTGCCACGTTTTGCGGACTGGCCCTAGGCCCTTTTTTGGGGTGAAACTTCAGTAACTCACCTCCCCAGTTTATTGTAGTCTTGAGGTCCCTGATTGTAATAGAAGAAGAAATTATTATTATGTCAGACAGAAAAGTGTACCAGTAATACCAACGCTATGACATCACCAACATAATGGAACCTGACCTGACCTTTACAGCAATTATGGTCATAGGGACCCACGTTTAGAACGCTCTGCTTGCATTCACTGCTGTGCTGCGGCCCTACAGGGGGGGGGGGGGGGGGCAGGGCAGGGCAGGGCAGGGCAGGGCAGGGCAGGGCAGGGCAGGGCAGGGCAGGGCAGGGCAGGGCAGGCAGGCAGGCAGGGGGCAACAGCCCCCCAGACCTCCCAGACCATCTCGATGACAAACCCTATGTCTACAAGATTGTCTGGGGGTCCGGGGGTGACAGCTCCCTGTAGGGCCGCAGCGAGCGAATGCGAGCAGAGTGTTCTAAACGTGGGTCCCCACAACCGTAATTGTTGTAAAGGTTAGGTCAAGTTCGACTATATTATTATTGGTAACATCATAGCTTTGGTATTACTGGTACACCTTTCAGTCTGTCATATAATACCGTCAGCTGACTAGTCCAGGGGTGTGCTTGACTCAGAGTCGGTGGGTCAAATTTGACTAAAAACTGACTCAACTTGAGTCAGAGTCGAGTGGCTTACGAAAAATAGGGGCTCAATTTGAGTCAGAGTTGAGTCACATGGATGTCGCTTGAGTCAAAGTTGAGTCGACTCATCCTCTTACGAGTCAAAGTCACATCTGACGAGAAAACAAATCCCCCCCCCCCCCCCCCCCCGGCACGGCGAAGGTGGCGCCGAGCACCGGCACGGCGCGGGTTAATGCAATAATTGCAGGTTCACAATTGCATTGCAACTGGCATAGCATTTACAATGGTTCCATGATATTGGAATATTTACTTCTTTTACAAACACTTTTATGAACAAAACAGTCAGTTTTAGTTGTTGCCACTTGTTGCCGGTAAAAACCGGTTTAAACCGGCAAGTGGCAAAACAAACTTTTTGACGGCAAAAAGTCCATCCCTGCGATAGACATGATAACTGCAATATATATTTATATATATATATATATATATATATATATATATATATATATATATATATATATATATATATAAATATATATATATATATATATATATACATATATATATATATATATATATATATATATAAATATATGTATATATATATATATATATATATATATATATATATATATATATATATATATATATATATATATATATATATATATATATATATATATATATATGTATATGTATATGTATATGTATATGTATATGTATATGTATATGTATATGTATATGTATATGTATATGTATATGTATATGTATATGTATATGTATATGTATATGTATATGTATATGTATATGTATATGTATATGTATATGTATATGTATATGTATATGTATATGTATATGTATATGTATATGTATATGTATATGTATATGTATATGTATATGTATATGTATATGTATATGTATATGTATATGTATATGTATATGTATATGTATATGTATATGTATATGTATATGTATATGTATATGTATATGTATATGTATATGTATATGTATATGTACATGTACATGTACATGTACATGTACATGTACATGTACATGTACATGTACATGTACATGTACATGTACATGTACATGTACATGTACATGTACATGTACATGTACATGTACATGTACATGTACATGTACATGTACATGTACATGTACATGTACATGTACATGCACATGCACATGCACATGCACATGCACATGCACATGCACATGCACATGTATATGTATATATCTAGATCATATATATGTTCATGTGCATGTGCATGAGTATGTGTATTTATATTTATATTTATAATACATAAATAAAATAACTTGGCCCTCAAAATAACTTGCTTTTTAGAGGCATTTTACCAGCTTGTTTCGGCCGTCTTTGTGGATCTCCTTCGATCTTGTCACCCATTTTAGGGGCTCCCTCGATCATCTCCCGGTTATGACATTAAAAGCCTCCTCGAAACTCTTCCGGTTGTCTATCCGGTTGTCTCTTCCGGTCTCTTCCGGTTGTCTATATATTCAGTATAACTCAGTATCAGCAGTATAGGCAGGATTTCACGCAATAGAGGAGGGGGGGGGGGGGGGGGGTCGGGGACTTAAGCTGAAGGGGTCTCTTATGCGATCAGGGGATCCTCTATGTATGACATGGGGGACCTCATGTAAAGTCCTATAATGACATCCTGTCAGTCTGATGAGACCATTTTTATTTGAATTTAGAAGGCCCCTGTCTCCGCCCATCTGTTGAGGACCATTTGCAGAGGAATTGACGTTGCCGCTTTTGATACATTGAGGGTCTCTACTGGGCGGTGTATATTATGTATAGTTGAGGGCTTAGAGCTCCAATTGCAACTTCCAAACTTCAATGCCACCTTCAAAACTTCAACGCAAATGTAAACCAAAATATTCAGGCCTGCATGCGTGCTCCCTCAGACCAGGGCTGCAGTCAATCGGCTTTCAGGTGACTCCGACTCCGACCCTCCGCAGTCGTTTATTACTTTATTACTCCGACTCTGAAATCAACCCCTACCCTGAATCAGCTGTAGTCATTGTCAGCAGGTACAAGAAGACGTTATCGGTACTAATTTGTCCATTTCATCAGTTCATGCCTTCAGTTCATTTAATTTAATTAGCTATCTGAAATTGATGAACATTAACTATAAGCCATATATGGCCATATCTCTCGGGCTTAAAAAGGAAAGCAACGCAATTTTGAAGCTGCAACAAATTGTTCCCAGTCCTCGACATCTGTGGCCGAATAAAAAGGCATCTGAAAACACGTCTCCCGTGAGCTAATCTCAACTGCCAGCCGGAGTCAGAGCTGGCAAAATTACATTTAATCCCACTCCGACACGGGTTGAAATTACCGATTTCGACTCCGACTCCGACTCCGCACTCCGCAGTCCTGACTCGGAAACGTCAATGTCTCTCTCTCAGACCGGCTGATGGCTCTGTCAGAATGATCGACACCCCTCTCAGGTTGGTAGAGGGCCCTCTCAGGTCGCAATAGGGCTTTTCAGGCCTTGCAATGGCCCTCCCATACCTGACGATAGCCCTCTCAGGTCAACTGATGATCCTCTCAAAGGAGCGGATGGTTCTCTCTTAACGAAAAAGGGATCTCACAGGCCGGAAAAGCAACCTCTTAGACCGATTGAGGGTCCTCTCAAACGGACAAACGACCCTCTCTTACCAACATAGGCCCCTCCAAAGCCTGACAAAGGCCCGTTTAGAACAACCAAGAACCTAAGGCCTGGAAAATACCATCTCAGACCAGCCGAGGTCTCTCTCAGACTGCCACCAGGCCCTCTCAGGTCTAGACAATTGCCCTTCCTGGGACCCGCTCAGGTCTGGCAAGGGTCTTGTCAGGCCTAGAAATATCCTCTCACGTCCAAGGGCCCCACAAGCCGACCGAGGGCCCCTCAGGCGGCCAGACTCCGAGGGCTCCTCAAGCCGACAGAGGGTCCCCTCAGGCCGACAAAGGGCTCCCTCAGGCGGCCAGAGGGCCCCTCAGGCCGACAGAGGGGTCCCCTCAGGCCGACAAAGGGTTCCCTCAGGCGGCCAGAGGTCTTTGCAGGCCGACAGTGGGCCCCTAAGGCCGACAGTGAGCCCCTAAGGCCGACAGTGGGCCCCTGAGGCCGACAGAGGGGCACCTTCAGGCCGACAGAGGGCCCCTAAGGCCGACAGTGGGCCCCTAAGGCCGACAGTGGGCCCCTAAGACCGACAGTGGGCCCCTAAGGCCGACAGTGGGCCCCTAAGGCCGACAGAGGGCCCCCTCAGACCGACATATTTGTTTTTGCTTGAATAATTGCCCATAACAATTGAAGACTAGGACAAACTACGTTACTGCAGTAATGCCAGACTGCAGACATGTTAAAAGGCTGCAATTTGCATGCTCTAGGTGGTGTAGACTGTAGAGACACAACAGCTCCAATTCACTGCCAGAAACAGCAGAGTCTGATATTTTGACATCTGATGTAATGGTAGTTTACCCTATAACTATATGACAGCCTAAAATTAGCCATTGTATGTAAATATTATTATCATGGTTGATGGCATAAGAGATAGTGATTTTGCAACCTGCACAGTTTTGGCCTAAAACATATAACCAATAACCATACCTGATTGAGGCAGCCTTCAATTCCACATCTTTTCATAACCGTTATGTTGACATGTGCTACCTTGTCCTGCAGGTGACATCAGACATTTTAGCCACCATAGCACAACAGTGCGAAGAGTCAAACACCTGGGCCAGAAACCTGCTATTTGGCCAGGAAGCAGGCGTTCTTTGGTGTATAGAGACCGACCAATCTTCTGCAACAGTAACATGGAAGAAGAACCTAGCCAAGCAAATGAAGTTAACTCTTGGTTCAGTGACTATGGTAGGATAATAACTAGTATTACCTTCGGCCATGTGCTTATTTGAATGTGCTGATTTGTGATGGCATGCATACATATTTTGTATTTTAAAGCTTTTAATTTGACCTTACTAAAGTTGAGTTTATGATTTAATGTTTTGTATACATTTTCGAACACGGCTCATGATCACATACACAAAACCTAAAAACACACTGATTAGCTTGCCAGGAGCAACTTTTATTACAGCAACAGCAACAGCAGCAAATTGTAAGGTCAAATAAAAAGCTTTACAATACCAATTATTTCAATGCCTTCCATATCCACAGCGTTAAGAAAACTAAAGCATACCTATTTTCCTTGATTTTCAACTATTAATTTATTGTAAAAAAGTTGTACAAAATGATCATTTGTGCTAATAATATATTATTTTAATCAAAAGAAAAGCCGAACAATTCTAACGCGTTTCGATTAACAAATCAACATCAGATAATGGATTTCTCATCAGAGAATTGCATTTTCTGATGTTGATTTGTTAATCGAAACGCGTTAGAATTGTTCGGCTTTTCTTTTGATTAAAATAATATATTGTTAGCACAAATGATCATTTTGTACAACTTTTTTTACAATGAACAAGTTGCTAAACGTTCTCCAACTCTTATCAAACTTATTAATTTATTGTTGATTCATTAACATACCTTTGATTTGATTGCAATACAAATATTTTAAAGACATATTTTCCCGGACATGTTGAGTTGATGAATCTGCATGATCTTGGTGAAAAATTATTATCATTAATCATCATTGAAGTGGAAAAGCCTATGTCAGGACCAAGTTTTGTATCCATGCCTAAGCTAATATATGTAGTTACAAATTCCCAATAAAAATACCTATTTGTATGATTCTAACCTAGGTTTCTCATTTCAGGTTGAGTATTCTTCAGCACCTTCTGACATGCTGTCGACCTGTTCTGCTGCCCTGCAAGAAGAGACATCAAGAGCAAATTCAGTACAAGCGAAGTGTGAGAGCCTGGAAAAAGGTAATAGCTGAGTTATATTATACTAATGTGTAATGACACGCAACTAGGAAGCTGAAGCTCCAGATAGGGCTTACTTGATGTTTATTTTTTATATGTGAAATAAACAGTTATTGTTTTGAATGGTTGATATTAAATCGATACAGTAAATTCACAAAGTCTGGCTGCACTATACTTTGTGTTGCAGTGGTGATTTTTTTTTAGGCATCTCAACTGTTTTGGCCCGTGGGTACATACATGACACACATATGGGCCAAGGTGGGATGTGCATATAGATAGCTCACCAGCCTAGTAAAGGCACTGATTATTCGGTCTCTCTTGCTCGTGACGCGATCTCATTGACCTTGGCCGTGTCTATAGAGAATGGCAAGCTACGTCGGCTGGCCGAGGAGGCGGTGCAGGCGCGGCAGCTGCTCGAGGACGACATGATCGACAAGTTTGCTCGCCTGTTGAACGAGAAAAAGTCCAAGATCCGCGCACTACGCGAGTTGCTGGCCGAGCGACGCACCGAGGACTTACACGGCGGTGAGCGACGGAGGCCGGGGTCGAGCGATGGCAAATGGTGCGTTTGATGATTAGTGGTTTGTCGCGTTTTGTTACCGTCGGCTATTTGTTGCGCTTGGTTTTAAAATAAACACTGAATCACGACTAAATCATGGATCACATTGGTTGTGTTCAACATATTGCATGGCATATTATGTAGATGAATCCCTCAGCCTTCATAACACAAGTGCATAACCTGCGTCTTTGTATTGTGGTCCTCTGCCAGTGCCGTAGATGCTGACGTGCTGGTCTGTCGATCTGTCGGTCCGTGTCTGCGGACAGCAGCTGTCGGGACCGGTGGCGCCCCGGACGCTGCTATGATCGTGTCTCCGGCCGCACCGGACCGGCCTCCCTCTGAAGACGCTGACGAGCCGGACAGCGACGCGTACGACCAGGAGACGGACGTGGACAGCGGGGCAGAGGAGCCGGCGGCCCCCGGGCCCTGCGGCCAGCCGCCGCCCAACGACAGCCTCGAGCTGGACTGTGACGCACGTGAGTGGTGCTGCTCGACTGCGGCCCAGCTGTCCGGTTTGTAAGCGGAAGGCCTCAGCGATAGCTATAGCCGAGCTCTTCTGGCGGTTGTTTGCTTAAATGAGTGACGTGCTCCCATCTTCACGGATCGCTACACGGCCTGTTGTCATGGCAACTAGTTGGGTTTATCGCGTATTGGCGGAACGCTGCTTTCTGGGAATGGACGATGCCGACAGCATTGTTTATCGTTGCTAAGTAACGGTTATCCCACCGAAAGTAGTATATTGCGAGTTGGAATGCGGCTTGCAACGCTTGAACCACAGAAATCGCGCAGGATTACCCGGTTTGTACATACTTTGTATATTGGCCACTTTTCGTATTAGATACTTGTCTTTCCGTGAACGTCTGCAACACTGTTTCTTGGACACAGGGTGCGATCGGCAACACGACGAATTCGCTCTCCGACGAATCCAACGAATTCGCTGTCCCGTGCGTTCTGTAACATCAAAATTATCCGCCGATTTTGTCACTGCTGCGCCTGTCATGGTTTGTATAGTTATAGGGTCTTGGTTTGTGTGGTTATTTTACTTGTTTTCAGAAATCACGGTACTTTGAACTTTGTCAGTACTCAGCAACACTGCAGTCAATACAGCAATACTGCAGATGACGTTATGGCACACTGCAAAAGAAATTAGCCCTCCCGGCGACTGGTTTGGAAATTCGTGCTCCGACAGCGAATTCGTCGGGCGAATTCGCTCGTTTGCAGATTCGTCGTGTTGCCGAACACAAACTGAGCGAATATTCGGCGTCCGACGAATCACCGACGAATTTGTCGTGATTACGGCGAATTCGTCGTGTTGCCGATCGCACCCTTAGCTTCCAAAGTTGAAAGGCCTCTGAAACGGTTCGGAAGCTTCAGCAGTGAATCTCATGATGTTTTGTCTCTCTCTTGCGTACCAGGTCTCGCCCGGCCGCCAGAGGGCTGATCATGCCATATTATTGCCTTTAACTCTGCTGTTGTTATTAATGCGTCAATGTCCTGTACATCTGAGTTTTGTCTGATACACTGATACCCACACCTCGTCTGACCGCCAGTATTGCGAGCTAAATGTGTTGCTGTGTGTCTGTGTCTGTGCCATGACTGCTGTGACTGTGTTACGTCATTTTATTGACAGTTGACGAGCCGCTGCCGGCGCGGCCAAAGCGACCAGCCCCGGACCCGGAGCGGGCGCCACCTCCGGACAAGCGCCGTCTGGCAGACTCTGATGACCTGCTGGACATCGTGTGACCTCTCCCGACCCGTGTTCAGGTCACCGGGGGTCACCAGGACCTGTTACGAACTGGTGTCTGCATTAGGACGCCAGTGTCACCTCAATGGTGATATTGCACGACCATAGCGCAGCCAGCCAAAGTGTGAGCACGTGTGAGGTCGACGCTTCGTGTGTCGGTATTTATTTGCCGTCATTGATTCTTATTTGGATAGTATTGGTCTGAATTTGAATGCATGCTCGAAAGGCTTGAATACCAAATCCAACCAAATATAGATCTGTCAAAGATCGTATCATCAAGCCGGCTGAGACTCGTGGTGATGTCATACGTCCTTCTTACGGCGCCATTGCGCTTATCTGGATTGCTTCTGTTACCGGGAAAGCCTCTGGACGTCTCTCGTTCAAGCTGGGGTGCCATGCTGGCGGGAATGTTACCCTAAGAACAGCCAACTGGTGCGTTCTGCGTCCGTCTTTTCCAGTGACGTCACTGGATCGCCCGTTATGCAACAGGATCAGATGACTGCTGCCGCACGGATAAGTCCACGCTCCCGTTGTGATAAGCCTTATTGTCATGCCTTTCTAGTCCGCAGCGTCTGTGTTGGATATTGTTAATAGGTTCGAGGAGATGTAGGCTGCGTGCATGCTTAATACACCCATGATTCACTCGTTCGGCTGCTGCTTCTTTCTGTGGCGATTGTTGATGTTGATGTTGATGCATGCTGTGAGTTTGTGTCACATCAATTACACAGATAGTAGACTACTTTTGGCGAGGAATTATTGCCGAACTCTGTATTGAGTGACGTCCTGTGACGAGTGGTGCTGCACCATTCCTTTGCAATCATATTTGGTGTAATGGGCGCCATACTGACTATACTGTTGCAGCGCCCTTAAGGCCCGATCATCATCATCATATTTGGTGTATTAATTGCTATTTAGTCGTGAATCAATGTAATAAATCAACATGTTTTTGATACAGATGATTTCCGTGTAGTTGTTTTGAACGCGTGCTGCGCTCACAATAGGACATTGCGGGGATGATTTGTAGTCTGAACAGGCAGGATGTATGCATCAGGCGGGCAGCACAACAGGCAGCAGCTGCTCGGTGTGTATCCATCAGGCGGGCAGCACAACAGGCAGCAGCTGCTCGGTGTATATCCATCAGGCGGGCAGCACAACAGGCAGCAGCTGCTCGGTGTGTATCCATCAGGCGGGCAGCACAACAGGCAGCAGCTGCTCGGTGTGTATCCATCAGGCGGGCAGCACAACAGGCAGCAGCTGCTCGGTGTATATCCATCAGGCGGGCAGCACAACAGGCAGCAGCTGCTCGGTGTGTATCCATCAGGCGGGCAGCACAACAGGCAGCAGCTGCTCGGTGTGTATCCATCAGGCGGGCAGCACAACAGGCAGCAGCTGCTCGGTGTGTATCCATCAGGCGGGCAGCACAACAGGCAGCAGCTGCTCGGTGTATATCCATCAGGCGGGCAGCACAACAGGCAGCAGCTGCTCGGTGTGTATCCATCAGGCGGGCAGCACAACAGGCAGCAGCTGCTCGGCGTATATCCATCAGGCGGGCAGCACAACAGGCAGCAGCTGCTCGGTGTATATCCATCAGGCGGGCAGCACAACAGGCAGCAGCTGCTCGGTGTATATCCATCAGGCGGGCAGCACAACAGGCAGCAGCTGCTCGGCGTATATCCATCAGGCGGGCAGCACAACAGGCAGCAGCTGCTCGGTGTGTATCCATCAGGCGGGCAGCACAACAGGCAGCAGCTGCTCGGTGTGTATCCATCAGGCGGGCAGCACAACAGGCAGCAGCTGCTCGGTGTATATCCATCAGGCGGGCAGCACAACAGGCAGCAGCTGCTCGGTGTATATCCATCAGGCGGGCAGCACAACAGGCAGCAGCTGCTCGGTATATATCCATCTGCCGTGTATTGAACGATTGTCCCTTCACCATCGACGCCGGCCCCGGCCACCCAGCACAGATAACACGGGCACGCGCCGAATTGGACCAAGGAGGCTCGGGGAGACCGGTGTAGAAAACAAACCCGGGATTTTACGGATCGTGGACTCAAGTTGCTGAAGTCCTGTGGGGGGGGGGGGGATATTCACTGCTGCCGCTCGAGTCGCGGAATCGGCTCGCGGTTGGAACACAGCGAGCAGTGACTAGAACAAGCAAATTATACCCGAGACAATACAAACGAGGGACAGAACGGCACAGCAGAAGATGGCTTCATACGGTGAACAAAAATAGACGCAATCTTATGGCAGCTCGCTGCTGGGCGAATCGTACAACACGACATTTCATTAGCGCGCTCAGCTACTTTACACACAATGATAGTGTATTCATTTACATTAAAATAACAATACGTGAAACGGGTCCGCTTTCGATCACCACAGACGCAGAGCGCCCGGACGGGGACACGCTCGTCACAGACTCGGCCAACTCGTCACGGGAATCTCGAGTCGTTTCTGCGGCCGACTCTCATCCCGAGTCTCATCGTTTTCGCTCGTACGCCACCCAACGACAAAATAGACAACTCTTCGTTGGGAATCACCGCGGCAGGCAGCCCGCGTATCAGTTCATCGTCTGGATACCAACACAACAGACATTGACCAGTGGCCATTAATGCAGCAAACAGAAACATTGACAATAGCCAGCCACGTCGGGAATTCTGTTGCCAGCCTGTAGCCAAGACCACCATAAGTGACGGAGTGGAGAGCTGGGATCGGAGCCGGGGTCAGCCGGGGTCAGCAGCCGGTGGGCCGAGTTACTTCATCAGAGCGGAGACCACGGCGCGCGCGTTCAGGTTGCGCAGGTCGGTGTAGGTCTGACCGCAGCCGACGAACACGATTGGCTGGCCGGTCACGTACGTCATCGAGATGGCGGCGCCCACCTGCAGAGACGGCCGGTCCGTCACACACCCGCCAGAGCTCAGCTAAGTGCGCCATGGTGTCGCAGGCCGTGACAAATAATGCACGTCGAGAAACAGACAGACAAAGCTCGATGACGACGCCAGTCGAGCGCGGCACGCGCGCACGCGCACGCGCACGCGCACGCGCACGCGCACGCGCACGCGCACGCGCACGCGCACGCGCACGCACACGCACACGCACACGCACACGCACACGCACACGCACACGCACACGCACACGCACACGCACACGCACACGCACACGCACACGCACACGCACACGCACACGCACACGCACACACACACACACACACACACACACACACACACACACACACACACACACACACACACACACACACACACACACACACACACACACACACACACACCTGCCACTGGAATTCCAACATAAGAAAACTTATACTTAGCATTTGCAAGAAGTACTTTTAAAACAATTCAGTCAACCACCCCAAAGCTGAAAGCCTGCAGTCCGCCCCCAGCCGGGCGGACGGGCGGCGGTGGTGCCATCTATACGCAGACGTCATCATCACTTTTCACCCCTTGTATACTCCAGTCTTACAATCTACAGTGACGCCGGCCTCTATATCGCACCTTATCGTCGATGGTGTCGAACTTGGTGAGCACGATGCCGTCGATGGTGTGCGATCGGTCCGAGGCCGAGTGGTCGGCCAGCGACTGGTTAAACTTGACCAACTGGTCCACGGCCTCGTTACCGACCAGCGCCTCGCCCACGAACAGCACCAGGTCCGGCTCGTTCACCTTGATCAGCTGCGAGCCGACACAGAGGGGGGGGGGGGGGGGGGGGGTTGTCAGAAGTGGGCAGTCATGAGTACCCCAGATGCCGTCAGATGCCGGAAGTTAAGACAGCATAAGTCTGGCATCAAACATCACATAGGACGTACCCCTATACGTGATATACTGTAAGTCAGATGTTAGATCAAGTTAATCAGACATGGTGTACCGTAAGTCAGATGTTAGATCAAGTTAATCAGACGTGGTGTACCGTAAGTCAGATGTTAGATCAAGTTAATCAGACGTGGTCTACCCGTAAGTCAGATGTTAGATCAAGTTAATCAGACGTGGTATACCGTAAGTCAGATGTTAGATCAAGTTAATCAGACGTGATATACCGTAAGTCAGATGCTAGATCAAGTTAATCAGACGTGGTATACCGTAAGTCAGATGTTAGATCAAGTTAATCAGACGTGGTATACCGTAAGTCAGATGTTAGATCAAGTTAATCAGACGTGATATACCGTAAGTCAGATGTTAGATCAAGTTAATCAGACGTGGTATACCGTAAGTCAGATGTTAGATCAAGTTAATCAGACGTGATATACCGTAAGTCAGATGTTAGATCAAGTTAATCATACGTGATATACCGTAAGTCAGATGTTAGATCAAGTTAATCAGACGTGTACCGTCGGTCCGACGTCAGATGCAGTCAGTCAGAATCGAATACCGACAGCGGAAATGGTCACATGAGCAGGGCCACACACGAGCCACACGCTCAGGTAAACAAACATCACGACCAGCAGAGTCTATACAGCCCAAATCAGGAACAGCCGGAGCGGCACCGCCTCTCGCAGTCTACCTGCCGTAACTGGTACACAGTAAAGGCCGACCACGCCGCCACAGTCGGCGGTACCGCCTCACCTTTCCGAGTGCGCGCATCAGGGGCTCGTTGTCCTGCATGCGTCCGGCGGTGTCAATCAGAACCACGTCCACACGGCTCTCGCGGGCGAACCCGATCGCGTCGTTGGCGATCCCGGCCGGGTCCTTCCCTGCGGAGGACGGCAGACGCCCGCGTTATCGCTGATGGCGGGCAGGTGCGTCACGGCGGCTGGCATCTCTGGCATCATCGGCATCTGTGGTTATATCCGGTGATCTCTGCTAGCGCAGGCAGTTTCAAACTCACCATGGCTTATCGTCGTCCAAACACCATCGCTCGATCCCCATTGCAGTTAGATCCGAAGACTTCTACTTCATACTTCACACACTACTTCATCCCTGAACACCAAACCTCCACATCCTTCACACACACTGCTGACGTGTCCACCTGAACATGGGGTAGGGTGCCATTCACCCTCATATCATTCACCGCCGTATCCCTTCTCGTACAGCTGCACCATATCACTCACCGTATCCCTTCTGGTACAGCTGCACCATATCACTCACCGTATCCCTTCTGGTACAGCTGCACCATATCACTCACTGTATCCCTTCTGGTACAGCTGCACCATATCACTCACCGTATCCCTTCTGTTACAGCTGCACCATATCACTCACCGTATCCCTTCTGGTACAGCTGCACCATATCACTCACCATATCCCTTCTGGTACAGCTGCACCATATCACTCACCGTATCCCTTCTCGTACAGCTGCACCATATCACTCACCATATCCCTTCTGGTACAGCTGCACCATATCACTCACCGTATCCCTTCTGGTACAGCTGCACCATATCACTCACCGTATCCCTTCTCGTACAGCTGCACCATATCACTCACCATATCCCTTCTGGTACAGCTGCACCATATCACTCACCGTATCCCTTCTCGTACAGCTGCACCATCTGCCGGCCGCCGTGTTTCTCGGCTGGGTGCAGGGCGTTCAGATGGCGCGTGTGCGTGCGCAGCTGCTCCACGGCGCCGGCGCGGAACGTGTCGCACGCGGCAATCAGCACACTGAACCCGTTCTCAATCAGCCAGAAACAGATCTGAGACGAGCGGCCAGGGGGGTAAGGGTGGATCGTGAGACTGAAGATGAGACATAGCAGCTTCTATGGGCGACGCTATAACGATGGAAATACGATGGGTACGTTGATGTACGATGTAATATGTGATTGATAGCATACGTATGATTGTTTACATGAGCTAGCTAGAGTAAACCAAACCTGCTCTAACCCAAACTACGCAACAATGAGCGTCGTCAGTTTGCCAGGAGGCACAACTATACCACAATGAACCTCAGACACAAGTAAGCACGACTCTAAGGTCCAGAGCCTTGAACTGGGCGTACCTTCGCGAGGTTGGTGCTCTTCCCCACCCCGTTGACGCCGCAGAAGGCCACCACGTACGGCCGGCCGGCCTGTTTGGCGGTCATGACGTCACGCAGGATATCGATGCGACGCTTCGGAGAGAGGATCTGAACGAGCGAGTCCGTCAGCGTCTGGCGCACCGTCTGAGCCACGCCTTCGAACGTGCCGAGTACCTGCGGAGGTTGGAAGGGTTATAGCAGGAGACACAAAGACGATGTGGAGCACACAGCTGTACTCACAGTCCACGGCCACGGCCACGCGCACGCGCACGCGCACGCGCACGCGCACGCGCACGCGCACGCGCACACGCACACGCACACGCACACGCACACGCACACGCACACGCACACGCACACGCACACGCACACGCACACGCACACGCACACACACACACACACACACACACACACACACACACACACACACACACACACACACACACACACACACACACACACACAGTGGTAAGGCCCCTCCTCGCACCCTAGAGGAGCATAGCCTTGCCTCCTGGCACACGATCTACCTTCCACCGTCTGCCGCCCACCAGATCTCCTCACCTTGCCCTCGAGTTTCAGGCCGATCGAGTCGCAGAGCTTGGTCGCGATGTCGGCGGCCACGTTCTTTCCGACCAGGTGGTCCCGCATCTGCCCCAGTACGGGAGTCACATTCTCCTTCGTGATCGACTTGCTGCCCACCAGGCTCCTGACGGACGGAGGAGAAGGTCAGGTTGGCGGGTCAACCGCAGTGTGGCGCAGCGAGATAGGTACAACTTTGGCGACAGGGGGAGCGAGCTGATGTAAAACATCGCTGACAAACAAGTTTGTTGGCTGAGAAAGCGTTAGTTGAGTATTAAAACGGCTGGCTGGCTTAGTGTTGATTGCAGAAGTGATTGTAAGATTTCCCAGTATAAGAGCGGACAATATTACACACACCCCAGTCAGGCACCCCGACTGTGAACTTACTTTAACACGGAGAACATGCCGCCCGTCTTCTGTTTGGACGGCGCCGAGCCGGACTCCTGCTCCGGCTCCGGCTCACTCTCCTCTTCTGAGTCCATGTCCTGGATGTTACCGGCCATGGCACCCACCATCTGTGGCAGGTATTCAAATGGTGAGGAGAAACGCAGCCGACAACCATCAGTCGTACGTACACAGACGAGAAGCAGGGCAGAGAGCCATGCGATCGACCATCTGTAGTCAGTCAATATCGACCATCTGTAGTCAGTCAATATCGACCATCTGTAGTCAGTCAATATCGACCATCTGTAGTCAGTCAATATCGACCATCTGTAGTCAGTCAATATCGACCATCTGTAGTCAGTCAATATCGACCATCTGTAGTCAGTCAATATCGACGATCTGTAGTCAGTCAATATCGACCATCTGTAGTCAGTCAATATCGACCATCTGTAGTCAGTCAATATCGACCATCTGTAGTCAGTCAATATCGACCAATATCGACCATCTGTAGTCAGTCAATATGCAAAACAGTAACACAACTTACGTCGAGCAACAGTACAAAAACGTTGATAGTATTTTTGAAGACAAAAATAAATATAATAAAATGTATCACAAATAAAATGCCGTAATTTGATATCAGGTAAATCCACGGACGTTCGTGTTTCCAGACCAATTCAGCTCTCGAGTGTCTATTTATCCAGCATTCTCCTTGTGTTTTATCTTCAACTTTGAACCATTTTAAATATCACGAGCTTTACAACAGTTAAACTAAATTATTGTTCTAGTCAACTACCGACAGTTATAACAAGAACTCCAGGTGCACCATTGATAATACCACATCACACCATCATTGCACACCATTATACTTGAATCATTCGGGCCGCCTGGACGTCATACATTACACTACCATCACCCAGACTTACACTATTATCAGGCACGAATTCGGGCCGTCTGGACGCCATACATTACACTACCATCACCCAGACTTACACTATTATCAGGCACGAATTCGGGCCGTCTGGACGCCATACATTACACTACCATCACCCAGACTTACACTATTATCAGGCACGAATTCGGGCCGTCTGGACGCCATACATTACACTACCATCACCCAGACTTACACTATTATCAGGCACGAATTCGGGCCGTCTGGGCGCCTGGTCGTCTACAGCCTCGGAGAAGTCCAGGCCGGCCGCGTCCTTATTGCCACCAGACAGTGCCCATTTGCGGGCCTCCTTGCCCTTCTTTCCGCCCGTGGCCGGCGACTTGGGCCTGGTGGGGGAGGGGCCGGTCAGATGGGGAGATCAGAGGAGATGGGGGGTCATGGCCCCCGTGGCCGGCGACTTGGGCCTGGTGGGGAGGGGCCGGTCAGATGGGGAGATCAGAGGAGATGGGGGGTCATGGCCCCCGTGGCCGGCGACTTGGGCCTGGTGGGGGAGGGGCCGGTCAGATGGGGAGATCAGAGGAGATGGGGGGTCATGGCCCCCGTGGCCGGCGACTTGGGCCTGGTGGGGGAGGGGCCGGTCAGATGGGGAGATCAGAGGAGATGGGGGGTCATGGCCCCCGTGGCCGGCGACTTGGGCCTGGTGGGGGAGGGGCCGGTCAGATGGGGAGATCAGAGGAGATGGGGGGTCATGGCCCCCGTGGCCGGCGACTTGGGCCTGGTGGGGGAGGGGCCGGTCAGATGGGGAGATCAGAGGAGATGGGGGGTCATGGCCCCCGTGGCCGGCGACTTGGGCCTGGTGGGGGAGGGGCCGGTCAGATGGGGAGATCAGAGGAGATGGGGGGTCATGGCCCCCGTGGCCGGCGACTTGGGCCTGGTGGGGGAGGGGCCGGTCAGATGGGGAGATCAGAGGAGATGGGGGGTCATGGCCCCCGTGGCCGGCGACTTGGGCCTGGTGGGGGAGGGGCCGGTCGGATGGGGAGATCAGAGGAGATGGGGGGTCAGATGGGGTCAGTCGGAGGGGAGGGCAGGCGGGAGGTAGACAATCCAGTGTCAGAGAAGAGTATCACTATCATATTCAGGGGTGTCGGATCAGGGTCACATCAAAGGCTGCAAATCAGACAGAGGCAGCTGAGCAGGGCGCAGGTCAGCGCAAGGCAATTCACTGCATCTAAAGATGGAAAACTGAGACTATTCAGGGTCACATCAAAGGCTGCAAATCAGACAGAGGCGGCTGAGCAGGGCGCAGGTCAGCGCAAGACAATTCACTGCATCTAAAGATGGAAAACTGAGACTATTGCGACACAACAGTTCAAATATTTCTTGACAAGGTAATGATTAAGTTCGGGCATGACCAGTTCGGGTACTTAAACGCCAATGTGGTATAGCCCAGGCACCATTACAGCAGTTAACGCAATCGAAATACGGCCGACAAACTGTAGAGGTCGACTCACGACTTTGGCTCCTTCTTTTTGCCGCCACCGGACATCTTCATCATCATCTTGCGCCGGTTGGCCATGATCTGGTCCCCGGAGTCATTGGTCGGTTCCGGCTCCGGTTCCTGCTCCGGTTCCGGCTCCGGCTCCGGGGCAGGCTTGGCCGCCGGCTCTGACGTGGTAAAGTCAAGTCAGGTCAGGCTAATGTCAGGTCAAAATCAGGTCCATTAAAGCTCTGAATAGTGAATTCATAACAAACGTGACGATGCAAAATTAAATGGTTCATTCATACAATGAAGTCCAGTATACCACTCCAATTTAAAATAACATGGATGAAATCTGGAAAAAAAATAACTTGAAGAGAGAGTCAAATGAAAAATGCTCAGAAGAGACGAGTCAAACAGATGTATTATGGATAACGTTTAGATTCCACATAGTTATGTAATACAAATGATTAATGTGTCTATCTCAGCAGCACAAAGTGTCTGAACATATTTTATCTCTCCATGACTATGACGTAGCCAAAACGGTATTCGGAGAGGACATGACGTGGACAATTTAAATGTTGCGAGCTCCGCCAACTAGTGTCCTGCGGCGTGTACAGTAACCTGCCGCTGCAGTACCGCCACCTTACGGCATCATCCGAAATCACTGACGCTGCCACCCGCCACCAATGCCGAGTTACCTGTGGCACGCTTCTTCTTCTTATCCTTCCCTGAAACGCGCCACCAGTACCGCGTTAGAGCGGGGAGACAGCGGGGAGATAGCGGGCCAGGGTCCGTCACAGCGTCCCGCCGACACCCATGCGGAGGCAGAGCCCCTCCATCACCCCAAATCATGGGTCAATCAGCCCGAAACCAAGTTCCAATGCGTCCCAAACCAAGCGTCAGGCCACCCGAAACCAGGAATCAGCCACGCAGCCACCATTGTCAGGCATCAGTCATTACCACCACCATTGCCGCGCGCGCGCGCGCACGCACGCACGCACGCACCCACACACCCACACCCACCCACTCCCACACAGTCGGCTGCGTGTACTCACACGGAGCCTGTTAGTGAGGTAAGGTGGACGAAGCCGAGTTGATAAGCTGATGAGCCCAGCTCCGCGCCTAGCCACTACCAATAACCGGCGTCCGGCATGCCCGTGTATGATCAGCTCGGTAAGACCTGGGCCGGGCACAGCACAGCCATACACGGCGATGTGGGCCGTTTTATCGGGCTGTCCAGCACACCAACTTCTCTGCCAATGTCATTGGTGTAAAATGGGTAAGAATAGAAAATGAAGCTAAAAGTAAGGAGTGAACCGCAGAGGGGAAGGGTCGACTACTAGAGGAACAGGGAAACAGTAGGAGTACCACGAGACAGCGGCAGTCACTTTCACTCCACCGACACCAGAACACACCCCGGCACCGCAGGACGCCGTGTGGCGGGTCGACCACAGACGGCCTGGGGCGCCGCCACCCTCGGCATCGAGGCGTGCCAGCGGCGGGTCAGCGCGCCGGCCAACGCGCCGGCCAACGCACCTGGCCGCTTGTTCTCCTTGTTATCTCCGCCCTTCTTCTCGATCATGGAGGCGACCGTCTTCTGCGACTTGAGCGACTGCTCGAATGAGCGCATGGTGCGCGGAGCGGCCGTCTGCTGCTGCCCCCACTGCTCGGACGCCGTCTGCAGCTGCGCGAACCGCGAGTCGAACGAGAACTTCTGCGGAAGCGAGGTGGGCGTACGGGGAGGGTCAGAGGGATGCGGGCGGGCCGAGTCAGAGGGATGCGGGCGGGCCGAGTCAGCGGGATGCGGGCGGGCCGAGTCAGAGGGATGCGGGCGGGCCGAGTCAGAGGGATGCGGGCGGGCCGAGTCAGAGGGATGCGGGCTGGCCGAGTCAAAGGGATGCGGGCGGGCCGAGTCAGAGGGATGCGGGCGGGCCGAGTCAAAGGGATGCGGGCGGGCCGAGTCAGAGGGATGCGGGCGGGCCGAGTCAGAGGGATGCGGGCGGGCCGAGTCAGAGGGATGCGGGCAGGCCGAGTCAGAGGGATGCGGACGGGCCGAGTCAGAGGGATACGGGCGGGCCGAGTCAGAGGGATGCGGGCGGGCCGAGTCAGAGGGATGCGGGCGGGCCGAGTCAGAGGGATGCGGACGGGCCGAGTCAGAGGGATGCGGACGGGCCGAGTCAGAGGGATGCGGACGGGCCGAGTCAGAGGGATGCGGGCGGGCCGAGTCAGAGGGATGCGGGCGGGCCGAGTCAGAGGGATGCAGACGGGCCGAGTCAGAGGGATGCGGACGGGCCGAGTCAGAGGGATGCGGGCGGGCCGAGTCAGAGGGATGCGGGCGGGCCGAGTCAGAGGGATGCGGGCGGGCCGAGTCAGAGGGATGCGGGCGGGCCGAGTCAGAGGGATGCGGGCGGGCCGAGTCAGAGGGATGCGGGCGGGCCGAGTCAGAGGGCGGGCCGAGTCGGAGGGATGCGGGCGGGGCGGGCCGAGTCAGAGGGATGCGGGCGGGCCGAGTCAGAGGGATGCGGGCGGGCCGAGTCAGAGGGATGCGGACGGGCCGGGTCAGAGGGATGCGGACGGGCCGGGTCAGAGGGATGCGGGCGGGCCGAGTCAGAGGGATGCGGGCTGGCCGAGTCAGAGGGATGCGGGCGGGGCGGGCCGAGTCAGAGGGATGCGGGCGGGGCGGGCCGAGTCAGAGGGATGCCGGCGGGGCGGGCCGAGTCAGAGGGATGCGGGCGGGGCGGGCCGAGTCAGAGGGATGCGGACGGGCCGAGTCAGAGGGATGCGGGCGGGCCGAGTCAGAGGGATGCGGGCGGGCCGAGTCGGAGGGATGCGGGCGGGGCGGGCCGAGTCAGAGGGATGCGGGCGGGCCGAGTCAGAGGGATGCGGGCGGGCCGAGTCCGGAGTCAGAGGGATGCGGACGGGCCGAGTCAGAGGGATGCGGGCGGGCCGAGTCAGAGGGATGCGGGCGGGGCGGGCCGAGTCAGAGGGATGCGGGCGGGCCGAGTCCGGAGTCAGAGGGATGCGGGCGGGCCGAGTCCGGAGTCAGAGGGATGCGGGCGGGCCGAGTCAGAGGGATGCGGGCGGGCCGAGTCAGAGGGATGCGGGCGGGGCGGGCCGAGTCAGAGGGATGCGGGCGGGCCGAGTCCGGAGTCAGAGGGATGCGGACGGGCCGAGTCAGAGGGATGCGGGCGGGCCGAGTCCGGAGTCAGAGGGATGCGGACGGGCCGAGTCAGAGGGATGCGGGCGGGCCGAGTCAGAGGGATGCGGGCGGGCCGAGTCAGAGGGATGCGGGCGGGCCGAGTCAGAGGGATGCGGGCGGGCCGAGTCAGATGGATGCGGGCGGGCCGAGTCAGAGGGATGCGGGCGGGCCGAGTCAGAGGGATGCGGGCGGGCCGAGTCAGAGGGCGGGCCGAGTCAGAGGGATGCGGGCGGGCCGAGTCAGAGGGATGCGGGCGGGCCGAGTCAGAGGGCGGGCCGAGTCAGAGGGATGCGGGCGGGCCGAGTCAGAGGGATGCGGGCGGGCCGAGTCAGAGGGATGCGGGCGGGCCGAGTCAGAGGGATGCGGGCGGGCCGAGTCAGAGGGATGCGGGCGGAGCGGGCCGAGTCAGAGGGATGCGGGCGGGCCGAGTCCGGAGGCAGAGGGATGCGGGCGGGCCGAGTCCGGAGTCAGAGGGATGCGGGCGGGCCGAGTCAGAGGGATGCGGGCGGGCCGAGTCAGAGGGATGCGGGCGGGGCGGGCCGAGTCAGAGGGATGCGGGCGGGCCGAGTCCGGAGTCAGAGGGATGCGGACGGGCCGAGTCAGAGGGATGCGGGCGGGCCGAGTCCGGAGTCAGAGGGATGCGGACGGGCCGAGTCAGAGGGATGCGGGCGGGCCGAGTCAGAGGGATGCGGGCGGGCCGAGTCAGAGGGATGCGGGCGGGCCGAGTCAGAGGGATGCGGGCGGGCCGAGTCAGAGGGATGCGGGCGGGCCGAGTCAGAGGGATGCGGGCGGGCCGAGTCAGAGGGCGGGCCGAGTCAGAGGGATGCGGGCGGGCCGAGTCAGAGGGATGCGGGCGGGCCGAGTCAGAGGGATGCGGGCGGGCCGAGTCAGAGGGCGGGCCGAGTCAGAGGGATGCGGGCGGGCCGAGTCAGAGGGATGCGGGCGGGCCGAGTCAGAGGGCGGGCCGAGTCAGAGGGATGCGGGCGGGCCGAGTCAGAGGGATGCGGGCGGGCCGAGTCAGAGGGCGGGCCGAGTCAGAGGGCGGTGATCTATGCAGTTAACGGCGTTTGTGACAGAACATATTTGTTCGCATTAATTTGTTCGCGGGCGCACATCTGCGCAATCAATGCATTCCGTGTATCCTAAGATTATACAATGGTGTCAAGAAACATGTACACACGTTCGTTCAATTTTATATATAATGAAGCCGAATCGAAACAAACCTTGTGGTGCTTCGCCGGTTGGTTGAGACAATGTACAATTAAGACAATAACCATGCAACTGGTACAGATCGTTTTCCTTGCAACGTTTTTGATCCATGACATTGCGTGACGAGGAAAATTTTCGGTTCGTCGACTCCAGTTACACCTAAAATTTGGCAGTACCGTACTGTACGGAACGTCAGAATCCTCACTGACACTTCAGGAATCAGTTACACTACAACCATCTGAGTTTATAATGTATGTGCACATTTCCCGTTTCCACAGCGCAAACAGTACAATGCCAGCCGAAGATGGACGTCCGGACCAAGGCACTAGATTCTGTCCAGGCCACTGCCGCCACCTCACCCGATAGTAGTTGTTTTCCGTGAGCAGGTTCTCGAATTTGTCGCGAAACTCGCGCTGTACATCATCGAGCAATTTGTCCACGTAGGAGAGCTGTAATATCTTCTGGAAGCCGACGACGAACACCAGATCGAACTCGTTGTCCAGCCGGTATTTTAGCGTCCAGGTGCCGTCTGTGAACGCCGCGAGGCCCGTCCGCTCCTGGGGGGGGGGGGGGCACAGTCAGATACAGGCCCGTGCCATCGTAGATCGTAAGGAAGGGGGCGTATATTGCAGGAGGGTGCTGTCAGGTACACCGACAAGGGGAAAAGGAACCGCAATCAACTGCCCAGTATTGAGTCTAGAACCGTAACCGCCATTCGCGATATCGCCTCCGTAGCTCGCTCAGCTGAGGGAGCATCGCACCGGCGGGCTGGAAAGGCGAACCTGCGTGTTAGAAAGACAAGAGACAGACAGGGTCAGGCACAAAGGACAGCAGGACTCCAGAGGTGCTCGGCGCGACGTCATCGTCAGCTCCGTGTCATTAGGTCTCCTCTTCTGCCGCAGCAGCAGCAGTCTCCCTGCTGTGTATTGTGAACTGTGCATATCATGTTATAACCAATCAAAACAAAAACAAATCTTGAGAATGTGTTCACAATTTCCTTATTCATGTCATCCGATTTCCTGGCTTTTTCATGGGGTGGTGATCATTGTCTTAACAGTGCATGCCTAGTTTTTAACACGATTGAGTAGAGGTCAAAGTGAAAGTCACCGTACTCTGTTGCAGCAATATGGCCATATTAAAACCCCCATGATGCATGAGAACAGTTGGATGGTTAAGTAGAGTGATACCTCCTAAGCACCCTCAGACTTGAGACTTAAGCTAGGCTGCAGGCTGCAGCTTCTGGAAGAGCTTTTGTATTATCACCTCAGGGGAATAATTCATGTAAGCAAGATAGGGATAATTTAGCTGAGTTTTCATGCCATTTGCAAGGAAAGTAATAGCAAACAGACTGCAAAAACTCCATAAATCCATACATATAAATTAATTACCTACTTATAATTGCAACAACTAAACATCTTATTATAGCTGGCTCTGAAACCAGTCCACCACTGTTTATCAGACTGCTTCAACTGACTGTCTCAGACAATGTTGACTGACAACTGACTCAGACACTCAGACTCAGACACTCAGACTCAGACACTCATACTCAGACACTCATACTCAGACACTCATACTCAGACACTGTCTCAGACACTCATACTCAGACACTCAGACTCAGACACTCAGACTCAGACTCAGACACTCATACTCAGACACTCATACTCAGACACTCATACTCAGACACTCATACTCAGACACTCAGACTCAGACACTCATACTCAGACACTCATACTCAGACACTCATACTCAGACACTCATACTCAGACACTCATACTCAGACACTCATACTCAGACACTCATACTCAGACACTGTCTCAGACACTCATACTCAGACACTCAGACTCAGACACTCATACTCAGACACTCATACTCAGACACTCAGACTCAGACACTCAGACTCAGACACTCATACTCAGACACTCATACTCAGACACTCATACTCAGACACTCATACTCAGACACTCATACTCAGACACTCATACTCAGACACTCAGACTCAGACACTCATACTCAGACACTCATACTCAGACACTCAGACCCAGACACTCAGACTCAGACACTCAGACTCAGACACTCAGACTCAGACACTCATACCCAGAGACTCAGACACTCATACTCAGACACTCAGACTCAGACACTCATACTTAGACACTCATACACTCATACTCAGACACTGACTCAGACACTGACTCAGACACTCAGACTCAGACACTCAGACACTCAGACTCAGACACTCATACTCAGACACTCATACTCAGACACTCATACTCAGACACTCATACTCAGACACTCAGACTCAGACACTCATACTCAGACACTCATACTCAGACACTCAGACTCAGACTCAGACACTCAGACTCAGACACTCAGACTCAGACACTCAGACTCAGACACTCAGACTCAGACACTCAGACTCAGACACTCAGACTCAGACACTCAGACTCAGACACTCAGACTCAGACACTCAGACTCAGACACTCAGACTCAGACACTCAGACTCAGACACTCAGACTCAGACACTCAGACTCAGACACTCAGACTCAGACACTCAGACACTCAGACTCAGACACTCAGACACTCAGACTCAGACACTCAGACTCAGACACTCAGACACTCAGACTCAGACACTCAGACACTCAGACACTCAGACACTCAGACACTCAGACTCAGACACTCAGACTCAGACACTCAGACTCAGACACTCAGACTCAGACACTCATACTCAGACACTCAGACTCAGACACTCAGACTCAGACACTCATACACAGAGACTTAGACACTCATACTCAGACACTCAGACTCAGACACTCAGACTCAGACACTCATACTTAGACACTCAGACTCAGACACTCATACTTAGACACTCATACACTCATACTCAGACACTGACTCAGACACTGACTCAGACACTCAGACTCAGACACTCAGACTCAGACACTCAGACTCAGACACTCAGACTCAGACTCAGACACTCATACTCAGACACTCATACTCAGACACTCAGACTCAGACACTCAGACTCAGACACTCAGACTCAGACACTCAGACTCAGACACTCAGACTCAGACACTCAGACTCAGACACTCAGACACTCAAACTCAGACACTCAGACTCAGACACTCAGACTCAGACACTCAGACACTCAGAAACTCAGACACTCAGGCTCAGACACTGACTCAGACACTCAGACTCAGATACTCAGACTCAGACACTCAGACTCAGACACTCAGACTCAGACACTCAGACTCAGACACTCAGACACTCAGACTCAGACACTCAGACACTCAGACTCAGACACTCAGACTCAGACACTCAGACACTCAGACTCAGACACTCAGACTCAGACACTCAGACTCAGACACTCAGACTCAGACACTCAGACTCAGACACTCAGACTCAGACACTCAGACTCAGACACTCAGACACTCAGACTCAGACACTCAGACACTCAGACTCAGACACTCAGACACTCAGACACTCAGACACTCAGACTCAGACACTCAGACTCAGACACTCAGACTCAGACACTCAGACTCAGACACTCAGACTCAGACACTCAGACTCAGACACTCATACTCAGACACTCAGACTCAGACACTCAGACTCAGACACTCAGACTCAGACACTCAGACTCAGACACTCAGACTCAGACACTCAGACTCAGACACTCAGACTCAGACACTCAGACTCAGACACTCAGACTCAGACACTCAGACTCAGACACTCAGACTCAGACACTCATACTCAGACACTCATACTCAGACACTCAGACTCAGACACTCAGACTCAGACACTCAGACTCAGACACTCATACTCAGACACTCAGACTCAGACACTCAGACTCAGACACTCATACTCAGACACTCAGACTCAGACACTCAGACTCAGACACTCAGACTCAGACACTCATACCCAGAGACTCAGACACTCATACTCAGACACTCAGACTCAGACACTCAGACTCAGACACTCAGACTCAGACACTCAGACTCGGACACTCAGACTCAGACACTCATACTCAGACACTCATACTCAGACACTCATACTCAGACACTCAGACTCAGACACTCAGACTCAGGCACTCAGACTCAGACACTCAGACTCAGACACTCAGACTCAGACACTCATACCCAGAGACTCAGACACTCATACTCAGACACTCAGACTCAGACACTCAGACTCAGACACTCATACTTAGACACTCAGACTCAGACACTCATACTTAGACACTCATACACTCATACTCAGACACTGACTCAGACACTGACTCAGACACTCAGACTCAGACACTCAGACTCAGATACTCAGACTCAGACTCAGACACTCAGACTCAGACACTCAGACTCAGACACTCAGACTCAGACACTCAGACTCAGACACTCAGACTCAGACACTCAGACTCAGACACTCAGACTCAGACACTCAGACTCAGACACTCAGACTCAGACACTCAGACTCAGACACTCAGACTCAGACACTCAGACTCAGACACTCAGACTCAGACACTCAGACTCGGACACTCAGACTCAGACACTCAGACACTCAGACTCAGACACTCAGACTCAGACACTCAGACTCAGACACTCAGACTCAGACACTCAGACACTCAGACACTCAGACACTCAGACACTCAGACACTCAGACACTCAGACTCAGACACTCAGACTCAGACACTCAGACTCAGACACTCAGACTCAGACACTCAGACTCAGACACTCAGACTCAGACACTCAGACTCAGACACTCAGACTCAGACACTCAGACTCAGACACTCAGACTCAGACACTCCTACTCAGACACTCAGACTCAGACACTCAGACTCAGACACTCAGACTCAGATACTCAGACTCAGACACTCAGACTCAGACACTCAGACTCAGACACTCAGACTCAGACACTCAGACTCAGACACTCATACTCAGACACTCATACTCAGACACTCAGACTCAGACACTCAGACTCAGACACTCAGACTCAGACACTCAGACTCAGACACTCAGACTCAGACACTCAGACTCAGACACTCAGACTCAGACTCAGACACTCAGACTCAGACACTCAGACTCAGACACTCAGACTCAGACACTCATACCCAGAGACTCATACTTAGACACTCAGACTCAGACACTCAGACTCAGACACTCATACCCAGAGACTCATACTTAGACACTCAGACTCAGACTCAGACACTCAGACTCAGACACTCAGACTCAGACACTCAGACTCAGACTCAGACACTCATACTCAGACACTCAGACTCAGACACTCAGACTCAGACACTCATACTCGGACACTCATACTCAGACACTCAGACTCAGACACTCAGACTCAGACACTCAGACTCAGACACTCAGACTCAGACACTCAGACTCTCAGACTCAGACACTCAGACTCAGACACTCAGACTCAGACTCAGACACTCATACTCAGACACTCATACTCAGACACTCAGACTCAGACACTCAGACTCAGACACTCATACTCAGACACTCAGACTCAGACACTCATACTCAGACACTCAGACTCAGACACTCAGACTCAGACACTCATACTCAGACACTCATACCCATAGACTCATACTTAGACACTCAGACTCAGACACTCAGACTCAGACACTCAGACTCAGACACTCAGACTCAGACACTCATACTCAGACACTCAGACTCAGACACTCATACTCAGACACTCATACTCAGACACTGTCTCAGACAATGTTGACTTGTTGACAAATTGACAAGAAATGGCCAGTGCAAGACAGTAGTATTCAGCCCTAGTACTTAGAATAAGGTTAAGTTAGGTTAGATTTGGCTAGTTCAGGTTGGTGAATATTAGCAAACCAGGGTGCTCACAGAGTACTTTGATCTGCATTTGTATAACTCAGCCCTGATCAAAGTATTCTTATGCCAGTTCAAATTGAGTTTTGCAGCATAAATGGTCAGAATAGGATTCACCAAAAATATCTCTGTAGTCTGAAAGTCAATTTTGGGACATCAGATAATTATGCTCTAGATAGGACATGGTGTGTTCAATGTATTTGCTTAAATACAGAACACAATATGACTTTCTTGAGCAAGGAAAAAAAGTTGAGGGAAAATGTGTCTCAATTCAGGGCTATACTTATCCCCTACAGTACAGGCCAAACAACTTGAACTGTAACACTGGATACATCATAATCAGACTTTTCATGCTAGTGGCAATATAGTGCATCAGTAATGTCTACATCACCAATAGCATACAAAGCTGGGTGTTAGGACGTGTCTGGCGTTATGGTTGTTTGCCCTACAATGCAGGGCAGCTTTGCATGTCACTGCTGTTACTAATGAATAACCAAGCAGAGATGAAAAGAATGTGATACACATTTGTGATTTGTTTGCTATGCCTATCTATTGATACCTACTCACACAAGACCTGAATGAATACACATCTGTTACCTATCAAACCACATAAATGACAAAATATAGCCAAGCTGCATCCATTGTCCCAAAAAAAAGAAAATGTATATTTCACAAAATGGGAATATAAATTTCAAATTTAGGATGCATGCCCTGGATAATGTCAATGCACAAGCGAATGCCCTCACTTCAATATTAACGTTCTATTTCTAACACAAACTAAAAGGTGGAGCCAGAACAGGTGGCTTGGGGGGGGGGGGTCAAATCCCCAAAAGTCACACACAATTCTGAAAACTCATCAGATTTCACTTGCTTATGCATTGATTGCTGATTTAAAAATCTTGGTGATATTCCGCTTTTGCACACCTTTATATAGGCAAATTGAATATTGTATACTAATTCTACACACCTGATTTCAAACATGTTAAGAGTATTTATGTGACAAATGTAGAACAAGTGATTGGAAGGCCTTATTTTAATCTAAAAATTCATATTTTGAAACTTATTTTAAGCTAAAAAACGAATAATTACCCGACGTTTCACGTTTATTGCTTAGTCAATGGGCAAAATACAGGATCATTGACTAAGCAATAAATGTGAAACGTCAGGTAATTATTCGTTTTTTAGCTTAAAATAAGTTTCAAAATATGAATTTTTATATTAAAATAAGGCCTTCCAATCACTTGTTCTACACCTGATTTCATCAGAACTGCCCTCAAAACCGGGACATTATCAGTACTTACCTGACAATAATGATTTTTAACACCCGCCAATAGCCTCAGCCGACCGCCTGTAACCCAGCAACGACTCTGCCATTACAGTTAAATGTAAACAAGGGCGTATAAACGTGTCATACTGGCTATCATATGACGTCATATGTATCTGGTCGACCTTTCTGCTATTTGCTTTTTAGTCATAATGGCTACAAGCGAATCTTAGGGTTTGTCTCGATCAGACTTAATGGCTACAAGCGAACCTTAGGTTTCGTTCCGATCGGACTTGATGGCTACAAGTGAATCTTAGGTTTCATTCTGATCAGACTTAATAGCTACAAGCAAATCGTAGGTTTCGTCCTGATCGGACTTAAAGGAAATAGTTCACCTTCAACATGGGATTTTGAACTGAAATAGCAGCCTGTGTTGAGAAATCCTTATCTGCAACTTTTCTTGGCTGAAAAGACTCTCCAGCCGAATATATTTGACTTTTTGGCGAAGGAATGCGGCGCATATATGATATACCGTACCGTCTGAGAGTGCCAGCACTGGTCTGAGAATGTGCAGACCAATAACGCACACCATAACATTAATAATTTACGACATTCTGTCCTGAATTGGTGCGATGTAGGACCATTTTTGAAAAGAAAAAAAGAAACTGTATTAAAAAATATAATAAAATCGTGTTCTGAAAAATTTCCCAAGGTGAACTATTTCCTTTAATGGCGGGGTTAGGTTAGGTTAGGTTAATCATACGGAAGAAATATTGGAGAACCAAGTATGGACGATGCCCACACCAAATTTCAAAGCAATATCTATATGTGCCACTTCCTTGTCTACCAAAAAATATATGCATGACACTCTCATTAAACCTCCGTTCCTGGTGGAGCGCAGGACTTGTATTTCAGACCGAAGGTCAGCCGCACAGCAGCCGCTACCACAATGCGACCTTACTGGATACATATCTGACACATTTCACACACAAAACAGCCCACAGTGTTTACATTTCAGTGGTAATGGTGGAGTTGTTGCGGTCGGCTGAGGCGATTGACAGGTGATAGAACAATTATTGTCAGGTAATTACTGAGAATGTCCCTGTTTTGAGTGCAGTTCTGATGAAATCAGACGTGTAGAATTAGTATACAATATTCCATTTTCCTATAAAAAGGTGTGCAAAAGCAGAATACGACCAACAACTTTCCTTAGCAAAAGTTGCTTAGATTTTCTTCTATATCCGGAAATGTGTCAATTTTGCCCAGATTTCAGGCGGTTTGGGGGCTTGCCGCATGACTACTCTCCCCCCCCCCCTGGATCCGCCCATGCACAAACTTACCTGTAATAGGACGCTTTTTACCAATGCATTTACAGAAGGAGCAAATAAATCTTTGGTACCTTCAAAGCACCAGAGGACAATGCCCCCTTTTGTAAATATAACAAAGAAATCCAACATCGTGGACCTCTTCGCAGAACCTTCCCCAACTAGCTTGCGACACAACTGATTATTTCCAGCTGTTTTCCGACTACGCAACGAGTTTACATGTGCGTCGTCAACGTACCAGCCGCGTCAGTCACAACATCCCTTCCATATGAAGGGAGACAGAGGAGTTCAAAAGAACTGTCTTTCCCCTTTCTTTTATTTAAATTTTTTAAATCATACATACAATGAATTTGCGTAAATTCGACCTAAAAGAAATCAAAGAAAAGGGATTTCTATATTTAAATGAATTCAATTCCATATTTGAATCTCAAATATTTTCCAACAAAAGGTGAAACATTCCGGTTTAAATATATTTACTCCAATATGGTAGCAAAAATAATGGAAGTAAAACAACGCACTATGACATTCACTGCGCAGCATATATTCGAAGAAGAAAACCGTATATTCCATATATGGAGAGTTCATTGTTTTCTTTGTGCCTGTTGCGGGGAGTGTCTCCGTAACGTGTCCACTTCTACTTATGACGTCACCCCAGTAGTCTATTCTGGCGCATGTTGTCTGCGGTCGGTTAAAACTGTTTTTAGCAAATATTTTGTTTTAACAATGTACTTGTCAGATACCGCGAACTATGTCAATTATCTGTATTCTCGAACACAACCTTCCCGCCCGCGGCCGCCACACAACTCCCCCAGCCCAACCCCGCCGGCTCGAGAACAGGAATCCAGCCGGCAGTGCACGTGCGCCGCACGTCGAATGCACCTCCCGCCCGCTGAACTGCAGACGCAACCCAGGCACGGTAAGTCCAGAGGCCATCAGTAACTACATTAGTAACTACACTCCTCCCTGTTCATCATGATCACAACACCATCGCCTATAAGGTGGCCTGCGGACGCGCTGGCTACGTCTAAGAACAGGAGCCGGTGCTACAGTTCTTCCAGCAGGTAACTGTGCAGCCTCTGCAGACCGCGGTACTGAATTATCAGCCCCCGATCTCGGAACCTCAGACGAACTCGTGACTTCCACAGTACACGGCGCCCGCACATCAGCCTGCGGCATTGGCGCATCAACAATCAGTGGAACATCGGCATCTGCGCTGATTGGCGCCGCGGTATCTACGTCTGTTTGCTCGTTACAGGGCGGCGCTTGTTGCACGCAGCGCCGCAGGTCCCTTACATGTCGCGGAACCCCATCCACGTCAACAACCTGTCGTGAGACCAGACCTGTCACCGTGCCGCGTTTTGATCGTTCTGAGCACCGAGTGCCGCGCTGTCTTACCCACACAGCATCGCCGACCGCGAATGCGTCCCCTCCCACTGTCGGAACTTCAGGCTCCTCCGACCCGGGCTCGAACTCCGGCGCAGCGGAGTCGGACTGATCGCCCTCGGGTCGCACACAGTCTCTGATCGTATAACGGTAAATTCGACTGGCGGGGCTACTAGCAGCCGCCTCGCCGTCACGAGGCGACACGTTGTACAAATGCACTGCCTCGTTAACGGGACACCGTTTCCTCGCGGCGATGACCTTCACTGTGCGGTGATTGCGCTCGACAATCCCATTACCGCTTGGCACGTGAGCAGCTCGGAACCGCAGCGACACATTCCAGCGAACAGCAAAGGTCCTAAAGTAGCGGCTGCGGAACACAGTACCATTGTCGCTCAAAAGCTCAACAGGCGCCCCCCGCTCACAGAACACCTCCTCAAGCGCCCGAACAACGCTACCGCAGTCCTCGCGGCGCAGTGGCCGCCACAAGCTGTAACGGGACGGTCCGCAGTCCACAATGGTCAGGTAATGCTGGCCGTGATAGTGTGTGATGTCAATCGCGAGTCGCTGCCATGTCTCTGGTACGTCCAGCGTCCCGTGACGCCACTTCACGGGTGCCGGGTCAATCGCGCGACACACATCACAGTCCAGCACCGCGGCCCGCGCCTGAGCTCGCGTCACAGTCCGCCCGATATAGCGCCGCGCGAAATACAACGTTCGTCGGACACAGGGGTGACCAGCGCTCACGTGCACCTCGGCCACGGCCACTGCACTCACGCCTCGCTCGGCCGCAGACGCCGCACTCGCACCGGCGTCTCGCTCGGCCACAGCCGCTGCACCCACAGCTGCTGCATGCTCGGCCACAGCCGCTGCACCCGCGTCTCGCTCGGCCACAGACGCCGCACTCGCACCGACGCCTCGCTCAGTCGCAGCCGTTGCACCCGCGTCTCGCTCGGCCACAGACACAGCACGGACAGCCGGCTGAATGTTCACCGTCGAGCCGTCACGCACTCGCACACGCTCAGCCTGGCTGAGCCACGCTCAAGGCACACGCGTTAGAACATCAGCGCGGTTCTCCGCCGATCGGACCAGCACCACCGACAGGTCAAGTCCGAGCTCGCTGGCCAGCTGGCGGATGATCTCAACACGGCGTCTGATTAGCATCTCGCCATGCGCTTTGGTGCGGAGGCGAGCACGGCCAGTCAGAGCATCATCCACCCAGCGGTGCACGGTCGCCGAGTCCGTCCGCAGCTCATGTTCATGTTCATGTATTTGCGAATCATTCCATATAAATGGCTTAATGTTCGATTCGAGTGAAAGGGATACAAGTTGGGCGATACAAACGAAAAACACGACAGACAATTTAAAACACGCATCGCACACACACAAGAAATCGTGGTAACTATGTTAATAAAACGTACGAATTCAAGCTTTCACACACCGTCGTCACAATTTTCGAGTTGGGATTTTAGCACGGCGAGGCTCCGGGAGGCCATAACGGCCGGCGTCAGGTGGTTCCAAGACGAGGCCGCCCTATAGGAAAAAGCCCTTCGCGACATGGATAGCCGGAAAGCGGGCAGCTCTAGAGCACCAGCCACCGCAGCCCGCGTGAGGCGCTCACTCACAGCGGTGCGAGGGATGAATAGCGATCGGACCGCTGCCGGGGCGCGGGGATCGTTTAAGGCTCTGTAGACGCCGATACAGTCGCGGCGCGCAACGAGGTCGCGTATACCACGCCAGCCTAGCGACTCCACGATCGGTGAGATATGATCACGACCCCGCGCACCCGAGACGATCCTTGCCGCGAAATTTATCACCTTTTGTACCCGGCTGAGGTGGCAGTCAGCGGCCCCGCCCCAGACGGAGAGGCAGTACAATATGTGGGGGAACACGTGTGTCTGGATTAGGAGTTGGCGGGTCTCGGGTGTGAGGTGGTGACGAATTTTATACAGACAGAACAGGATGGAGTTGCACTTTTTGACTAAATTGGAAATGTGCTCCTCCCAGGACAAGTTACGATCCATGGTGACCCCCAGCATCTTCACGGACGGTAAGGGATTGAGTGTGTGGTTTGAGATGTTGAGCTGAAAGGATGGAGTCTTTTAAGGGCTTGAGGAGTACCGACAAGGAGGAGGGTGGTCTTGGTGGGGTTCATCTTTAAGGAGTTGGCAGTGAAGTAGGATTGAACCGCAATGATGGTATCCTCCTGGCGAGATTTTAGTAGGGATAGGTGTGCAGGGAGGGCGGAGTCGAGGAGCTGGGTGTCGTCTGCGTAGGACACCAGACGCCCGTGAGGAAGGTACGATGCAAGGTCGTTCGTGAAGATGCTGAAGAGGAGTGGGCCCACGAGGGACCCCTGAGGGACGCCGTGGGATAAAGGAAGGGATAGTGATCCGCCTCTCACCACCTGCAGCCGACCATCGAGGTAACTCCGGAACCATCGGGGATCGATGCCGTACCACTGTAGCTTGGTCAGGAGGACACCGTGGTCAACGCTGTCAAAGGCTCTACTAAGGTCGACGGAGGTGACGGCGACGACATGTCCCGCGTCGATCCGGCGCGTCATCCATTCCACAGCGTCGACCACGGCATCCTCCGTCGAGTGGCACGGCCTGTACGCGTATTGTGAAGGCGCCAACAGGCTGTGGGAAACGAAAAAGCTCAATGACGCGCATGCCCCAGGCCACAGCCAAGTTTACACCACGGATGGCCGCGTCTAGCTCAGCCATATTGATGTGCGCCGACACGTCACTGCGCAGCCAGCACGCGTCCTCGACGACACCGCCATCTGGCAGCTCCACGACAACGCCCGAAGCCAGCGAGCTGGCGTCAGTCCACACAATCACTGCATCGCCACTCACGTCCCATCGGCTCTTAGCTGGGTCGTTGGCCTTCACTCTGGCTATCAGCTCCTCAACCAGCCGCGGCACGTTCTCCTCCTCGACGGGATCGTCCCAGCCGTTCGTCACTTCATTGACCAACCGCTTGACGAACGAGGCAGCCGGGCGGAGCCAGCCGCACACCGGATGGTGGCTGGTCAGCTGCCCGCAGATGGAGAACACCTTTCGCTTCGTCAAGGGCTTCGTCACGTCCTTGATCTGATTGTCTCTGCCCCATCTCAGGTCTCCAGTCGGCTCCCCCCAGACCCTCAGTCCGAGGATGCGAGCGCCGTCCTTTGCTCGCTCCGGGGTTTTGCTCTCGAGCCCGTAGGCTCGGAGATGCTCGGCCACTTCAGAGGCAGACATCTTGGCCTCGTCCACCAGGATGTCATCGACGTACGTCGAGACAGCTGCCGCGACGCGCGAGTCCTGTGCCACGGCCGTGTCCAGCACCGTCTGCATGACTGACGGCGCAACGTTTAGTCCGAAGCCGAGCCGAGTCAGCGCGAACCTTTTCCCCCTGAACCAGACGGTCTGGTACGGCCAGAGAGCCTCCTCTACGTGGACCTGCAGAAACGCCTTCTTCAAGTCCAGCAGCGCCACGTCAGCCCCCATCTGTCGCCACCTGCGCAACCGCTCTGCGCAAACGTCCGCGTCGGCCGTGAAGGCCGTCACATGGCGATTCAGGGATCTAAAATCCAAGACCGGCCGCACTTTCGTCCTCTGCACTACCGCCATCAACGGTATCGATCCCTTGGGCGGACCCAGCTGTCTCTCATCGTACTCTCGCAGCCAGCCATCCTTGATCCAGTTGTCCAGTTCCGCTTCGTACTCGGCGCGCGCCTCCGCCGGCACCGGGTACTCGTCCACCGTGCTGAACAGCTCACTCGGCGGGCTGCCCCCGGTCCACTTCCATGACACTACCCAGCGCCGCTGGGTCGGGTCAAATGTCACGCAGAAGTCCTCCTTCTCGACTTTCAGTTCTTCCGTCGGCTGCGGCTCATCGGCAGCGGCAACACACGCCGTACTCGCTTCCTCGTAGACAAACTGCACGTCAGAGGGCGAGCGGACAGTCACTCCCCCTAGAGCCTGGACAGCGTCCATCCCCATTATCACGCCAAACCCGAGGGGGTTTTCTCTGACCACCAGGGCGCTCACCACCACTGCCCGGCAGCCTGGCACAGCGAGCTGAACGTCCCCAGTGCCCGCACACTCAAGCTGCTGGCCGCTTACAGTCACCACGTGCACTGTTCGCCTCCGCCACCGACGGCACACTGACCCGTGCACCAGCGTCCGCGTGCACCCAGAGTCAATCAGCACGGCACACCGTGCTCCGTCGATGTCCAACTCTCTCACCGGTAGCGCGCCAGTAAGATCCCTCAGCCCCGAGAGGAGGCCGGCGCAGGTGCCTCCTCTCGCTCCCCGTTTGGGCAGCGGGCGGCGATATGTCCCCATGCCCGACAACGGTAGCACTGAAGGGCGGGTGGATCACCTCCGCGTGCCGGGGACGGGCGCGAGCCGCCATCTGCAGCTGGCTGCCACTGCCGGCCTCCGAAGCGTCGGTCACGTGGGCACTCGCGGGCGATGTGTGTGAACGGGGGCAGGTAAAACACGGGCCTCGCCGCCTGCCGCCACCGCCTGGCCGCCTCGCGCCAGCCAACATGGCGGCCGCGTCTGACTCTTCGCGTAACACGGCGCGGGCCCGGTCCGTGAGGTCGTTCAGGGAAAGCGAATCTACTCGCGCTCCCGCCTTCAACACCTGCTTCACAGCTCCCGGTAGCCCCGCCACGAACGCACAGCAGAGACCACCTTCGCTGAGCCCCCCGAACAGGGACGCGAGCTGCTGGAGCTCCGCGAGGAAAACATCTACCGATTCCCCCGCCTCGAGCTTACGATCCATGAAACGTTCATAAGCCGTGAACTTATCGAACGCAAAGGCCCTCTTCAACGCACCTTTTATCTTCTCTGGATCCTTCTTATCCGCTGCTGGCAACTGCCGGTATACTGACAGCGCGTCTCCCTTCAGTCTCAACGGTATGACGACTTCCTGTCGCGTCTCCGCCTGCTCTTCGTCACGCCGAGAAAGCGTGCAGACCATCTCCAGTTTCTCGATCCATTCCACGACATTTGCCCCGTCTGATCCATCAAATTCGGGTATCAACTTGACATCGAGTCCTGCCATAACGCCGAAATAGCTTGTACTTGTCAGATACCGCGAACTATGTCAATTATCTGTATTCTCGAACACAACCTTCCCCGCCCGCGGCCGCCACACAACTCCCCCAGCCCAACCCCGCACCGCCGGCTCGAGAACAGGAATCCAGCCGGCAGTGCACGTGCGCCGCACGTCGGATGCACCTCCCGCCCGCTGAACTGCAGACGCAACCCAGGCACGGTAAGTCCAGAGGCCATCAGTAACTACATTAGTAACTACAAACAAATATAGATACAGCAATTATTTTGATGTCATCGTGTTCGCCTCGTCAGAACACGTCGATTAATACCAATTGCATGTGGTTTAGATCAAATCAAAAGTTCATCGAAAGTTCGGAGCTTAGAGCCTCAGCTGGTGACCGCCGAACCGCAGGGGGACCGTGAACAAGGCCCTCTCTCTCTCTCTCCCTTTATTGTGCCGGTCTCACAGGAGCATTATCGCACAGTTTCGGGTCAATTCGTCGGATACAATACACATACACAATACACAAACACATTTGAGGTAATCGAAAACAGATTTCGTCCTGGTCAACTTTTTGACATTTACTAGGTCAAGTCAGGTCACAGTTTAGACAGGGCAGCCTTGAAAGCATCCACAGAGGTTGCATCGACATTTTTTTGTGAGAGGTTGTTCCAGAGGCTTATTGCTGACGGGTAAAACGAGTCTTGGTAGCATTTGCTTTGACAGGATGGCTGTAGAAACTTGCGGTCATGTCCTCTCGTTCTGCTTCTGATGGGCTCGAGAGGAGTGGTGGGGATATCTATCAGATTATGTGTAGCTCGGTACATGGTTGTTAGTTTTGCTTGACATCTTCGGCTTTTCAGATTGTCCAAGCCCACCTCCTTTATCATGTCGGTGACGCTGCTGAGTCGGTCGTAGTTGCCGGTGATAAACCGGGCGGCTCGCCGCTGGATGGCTTCTACGGCTGACGCGCGAGCTTTTACGGAGTTATCCCACACCGTGGCAGCGTACTCCAGCTGCGGTCTGACCAACGCCTATGACCTTTGATGGACTCTAGTGACCTCAATATTGATCTCAGCTTAAAATAATGCAAATATTTCGATTTTCCTTGTTTTGATATTTCCAACGCTGTATTTTCTTTTCTATAACTTTTTCACTTTCCGATTTCTATTATATATATTTCTCCCGAAATAGCATTAACTGCAACGGCGGAGAAGGCCGTTGGATCCAAACGACGTCACACTCTGACGTCATTATCACATAGAATCGCCGGATGACTCTACCTCCTATATATGGCCTTGGCCTGTTATGATAAACGTTGATATCCTCAAGTCTTGTGTTATTTATTTTAGGTCATACTAGTTAATGCTACAAGTGTCTGTTTTGGTTGATGGTGGATCCTCTGCTGGCTGGGCTCTCTGCGGATTGTGATGGGACAATCCATAACCCCTGTCTGGAGGTGGACCATGCTAACGACAACCTGATCCGTGCAACATCATTCAAATTTAAATTCCAATATTGCTATTGTGATGAACCATTACTTAACTTTGGTCATCATCCAGCAGGCAACATTAATTATTCACTGTGAATGTTTCAAAATCTGTTGTTGATTTTGTTACCAGTTCTGTACTTGCTTGAGTGACTGCTGAAACAATATATTTCTGCAATGGATAGTCTGAGACATGCCTGTGATGCTAGCCTTACTGATCCACTTTTGGCTAAGCAAAAGCAGCATAGCAAGAAGGCATTTGAACTGATTGGAAAAGCACTAAGACTTGATGAAGAGAATAAACATGGTATGTAATATGTATGATGCAGTATTATATGCATGACCTCTACATCACATTGGCATTGCATTTCAAGGGCATAGGGATATTGTGAATCATTGTTTGATTTTAAAAGAATGGTTGGTCGTCTCCTGCTTTTGTACACTATACTCATATTGTGATTTAAAATTGCATGTTTTCTTTCCTGTAAAATGGTGTGTAAAACTGGAATACCGCCAAATGGTTTGTTATTGAGGTTGTACACACCATTATTGCCATGGGTACATGCTGTTCATTGAATGTGCTGGAGCCTGAGTGCAAAATATGACAATCAGGCAGAGTGGTAGAGCTGTTAATGTTTTGACCAGCATACCAATACCTAGGTACTTTTTTGTATCTATAATTGTCTATGGCTAGTAACTGCTAGTTGTGATATGTAATATTGTGGTTGTTTCATTCTGTCATGTAAAGTTCCTTCCATATTGATGTGTTACATCAGGAAGGTAATGGCCATGAACATTTGCTAGTTTTCTAATTTGAGTCATTTTGTGATAGCTACACCTCAATCATGCTGCAGACACTACACAGAGTACTAGAGCTGAGGAGAAATGGACTTAAGATACATTATTGGCAACAACAGTCAACAGTCAGAGGTCATATGGCTGACTGTCCTGAAATTGTCCATGTCCATTGTGTAGTTGTATGAGGTAATTCTTACCAAGGCTCATTGAACTGAAAGCCTGTTTACCTTGTGTAGGCGTTATTCAACATACAAACAAGCATGGTACCTGCAGAGCAAGACAGCCAATAAGCATGCGGCAAAACACCCCACACAACTTGCACAACATAGGGACATGCAGCAGCCATCACATGCACAACATGGCAGCATGCAGCAAGCAACAACAATCACCACATTCTCCCCCACCTACAAAAGACCCTCACTTGAACTCACAGGTTCAGCCGTTTTGGAGCACGTCTTACACATATCGAATGTCGCACCAAATCATGCGGCTCTACATCAAACTCAGATCTAACCGACAAGTGAGCGTGAGTTTCCGCGGGGTCACGGGTCCCTTCAGGTTCCCGGGGCTGTGGCTGAGGAGGGGGACTGAAGGGGCACGCACGATCCCCGTCAGGCTCAGACTCAAAAACGCGTTCCCGCGTTTTTGAAATAAAAATGCACAGTTGAATCTGATATTCTTGGCCAGTCTGCCAACAAACTTACCTGAACTAACACATCTGGGTCACCCATAGGCCAGAGGTGTGCCACTCAGAGGTCAGAGGTGTGCCACTCAGACTGGATGGCTGTGGTTGTTAAGTGGGTGCTGGGGTAAGCCAGCTGCATCAATTGCATTTAAACCCTTCCACTGTCATCATAATACACCTGTAACATGGGCGTAGGAACGGTTTTAAAAGGGGCGGGGGCAGCAGCAACCTCACCAGATAACCCCCCTCTAACTAAACAACCTCACCAGATAACCCCCCTCTAACTAAACAAACTCTTGATAAAGACATTCAAAGTTAATTCAGGCATTATTTGGCTCAGGTCAATATTGGGATCACCAGAAGTCACCAAAAGTCAAATTGTCCAATACAGGACTGTGCTCTTGCCTCTAGAAACCCCTAAATATCCCGAGAACTATAACAGGTAGGAACAAATAGAAAAAAACAAACAAAAGCTCATGAAAAACGCAATCTCACTTGGTGTCATACAATGTTATATCAGGTAAACAGTTTATGCTCCACTCCAGAGGTCACCAAATGACACAAGGACATTTTTGTTTTCTCAAAAAGTTTGTCATGCATAACTTTGTATTGGTTGACCATATAGGAGTAATTGTAATACCATCATGTTTTTCTTGTCAAGGCGCAAACATATTAATGGTGACCTGGTTAGGTCAACTTCAAAATTTGACCTAATGTCAAGGTCATTTGGTGACCCAGGTAGGTCATGTTGCATATGGGCTGATGTGACTCGATTAAACAAACACAACACCAGGGTGTCATTCGCACATATATATCTTTATTAAATCAAGAGTTATTGGGAAAAAAGTGCTGGTGACCTCAGATGACCTCAGCTGACCTTCCGGAGGTCGCTGATCAACTGCACATGGGTCATCCAGAATAAGCTAAAATAACATGATTATGAAAGAATTGGCCTGATAAAATGCATATTCTCTGAATAGAAAGCATTTGTATATTTTCCCCATTTACTTATAATGGGATTATGGGGAGGTCACGGAATTGACCTGAACTTAGGTCACCAATACACACATTTGAGATAAACTAACTGTAGGTACTTATGACCCTATGAAATCCTGCAAGTTTCAAATCTCTTGGACGAACACTGTGACTTTGGCACGACCACACACATTTTTGGAGTTAAGATCACTTGACGTAACCTGTTGACCTGATCTGAGATGACCCGAGGTAAACAATTTCAGACCATGTGGGTAATTGATGCCCAAACAGCTGTGCCAAATTTGGCGGCGCTGTGCGCCGCCATTTTCCCGTTATTCATGAAAAACCGGAGGGGGGGGGGGGGGGGGGCGGAAATCAATCCCCCGGCAGTGCGCCTTCATCTCGAACCAATATCAGCGATCGAAGAGGATGAAATCGCTGAAATGTGAGGGGGGGGGGGGGCATTGGGCAATTCACATTGCTTGCCCCCAGCCTGCAAGGGGGGGGGGGGGGGGGGGGGGGGGGGTATGACCCCCACGGACCCCCCCCCCGTTCCTACGCCTATGACCTGTAATCAGTTCAAGCAACATCACTCACTACATAGACTCCTTACTGCCTGTCTGCTGGACTGGTGAACTCAACAACCCCAGTGTGTGTGTGATCAGTGTGTGAGTTCATCTGAACTTTCATTGAGCATTCGGATATATATGGTAATTTAAACCCAACATATCACCTTTCTGGCTCAAAGTTACTGCTAGCCGAACCGTTCAGACTTCGTTGGTTCTCTTCCGTTTCCGTTCCGTTTCCGTTCCGTTTCCGTTCCGTTTCCGTTTCCGTTCCGTTTCCGTTCCGTTTCTGTTCCGTTTCTGTTCCGTTTCTGTTTCTGCTCCGTTCCGTTTCCGTTCCGTTTCTGTTCCGTTTCCGTTCCGTTTCTGTTCCGTTTCCGTTCCGTTTCCGTTCCGTTTCCGTTCCGTTTCCGTTCCGTTTCAGTTCCGGTTCCGTTCCGTTTCCGTTCTTGTTCCCGTTCCCGTTCCGTTTCCGTTCCGTTTCCGTTCCGTTCCGTGTCCGTTCCGTGTCCGTTCCCGTTCCCGTTTCCGTTCCATTTCCGTCCTGTTTCCGTCCCGTTTCAGTTACCTTCCCGTTACGTTTCCGTTCCGTTCCCGTACCATTCCCGTCCCATTCCCGTCCCGTTCCCGTTCCCGTCCCATTCCCGTTCCCGTCCCATTCCCGTTCCCGTCCCATTCCCGTCCCGTTCCCGTCCCGTTCCCGTTCCCGTCCCGTTCCCGTCCCGTTCCCGTCCCGTTCCCGTCCCGTTCCCGTCCCGTTCCCGTCCCGTTCCCGTCCCCGTCCCGTTCCCGTCCCGTTCCCGTCCCGTTCCCGTCCCGTTCCCGTCCCGTTCCCGTCCCGTTCCCGTTCTGTTCCCGTTCCGTTTCTCTACCCGTTCCGTTTCCCTACCCGTTCCGTTACTGTTCTCCTTCCGTTTCCGTTCCCGTTCTCGTTCCGTTCCCATTCCGTTCCCATTCCGTTCCCATTCCGTTCCCATTCCGTTCCCATTCCGTTCCCGTTCCGTTCCCGTTCCCATTCCGTTTCCGTTCTGTTCTGGTTCTGTTTCGTTTCCGTTCTAGTTCTGGTCCGTTTCCGTTCTGTTCCGTTTCTGTTCCGTTTCCGTTCTGTTCCGTTTCCGTTCTGTTCCATTTCCGTTCTGTTCCGTTTCCCTTCTGTTCCGTTTCCCTTATGTGCCGTTTCCTTTCTGTTCCGTTTCCCTTCTGTTCCGTTCTGTTTCGTTTCGGTTCTGTTCAGTTTCCGTTTGGTTCCGTTCTGTTCAGTTTCCGTTCTGTTCCGTTTCCGTTCTGTTCCGTTTCCGTTATGTTTCGTTTCCGTTATGTTCCGTTTCCGTTCAGTTCCGTTTCCGTTCTGTTCCGTTTCCGTTTTGTTCCGCTTTCGTTCTGTTCCGTTTCTGTTCTGTTCCGTTTCCGTTCCCGTTCCGTTTCTGTTACCCCATCCAACCTTCTTGGGAGCTCGGCTGACACCCTGTGCTGCCATGCGTGTGCTCCTGATTAAATTACTGACATGATGTATGTGCCAGCATGTGTTTTGGATGAGAGAGCTTCATCAGCACACATCTTAGCCAGCGATGTATGCTCACTGCTCACGTGCTCAGGAGCCTTTGGCGACGTCGGGCTTCACCGTCTTAATACCACCGATCTGTTCTGGAGCGCGTTCATGAGATATACGATTGGTGTGGACTGTGTTGTGCTCATCACACATCAGTCAGTCTATCTGTCGTGCTCACACTCTGTGACGTGTACTGTACCTTTCCAGGCAGCCGTCCGGAGGCGGTGCGTCTGTACCGGCTCGGTATATCCGAACTGGAGCGCGGTATCGCAGTCGACTGCTCCGGGCAGGGCGAGGACCGGCACAGGGCGCAGCGGCTGCAGGACAAGATGCAGACCAACCTGGCCGTGGCTTCCGACAGACTCCGCTTCATCGGTCAGTTTGAGTCAACACACAGCTCAGACGAATGGGGTGAATAAAGCCAACAATAACGCCACAAACATTGAACTATAGAACAGTAAAACGAACGAGCTTACTAAGAAAACGTGGAGAGGAGAAGAGAGGGGGGGGGGGGGGATCAAATCTCTTCCAGTGTTTGTGTAAATAGCTTCATTTCAGACAGCCAGCTATATTCTATTGACTTTCGCCTATGCTGAATAACGCCGAAAAACGATGTTCTGTATGTGTTTCCTTTCCATTGTCGTCATGCGTATGACAAACTGACCGATCATTCGACTGACAATGGCACATACAAAACATGGTTATTGGGTCAAAATTGACCTCACTGCTTGAGCTGATTATACATTGTTTTGCTCCGTCCATTTTATATAGCCACGGTAAGAAGTGTCGCCGGATCTGACTGCCCTCCGGGCATTCCGCTCTGACGCTGAGTGACCGGTCGATGAGTTCCCTTCCTGACGCTTAGGCTGTGCCGCAACATCTCGACGCATTGCGGAACACCCTGCCCGGCCCCCAGTCAAGGGCATTGGCAGCTTCATGCTTTGGTGACGTCACCAAAGCGTGAAGTTGTATTTTTCTCCCTTCATCAATGTTAACGCTATGGGAGGTTCAGTGATATTGAGCAAAATGCAAACTCGATTGAGCGATGAGTTAGCGGTAATAGGAAAAAAGTAATCAAACCATACGAAAGCCACATCCGTTGTCTTTTGATACCAGGGTCTACTTGGCATGTGGCTTGTACGGAAACATGTTAAATATGGTCTTATGTAGAAAGGAAGTTTTCCTTGCAAGCGCACGCTGATTTCCGCCTTCCCCCTGATGTTGTTTATGAATAGCGGAAAAACGGCCCCGGCAGCGCCACCAAAATTGGCACAGCTGTTTGGGCATCAATTACCCACATGGTGTGGAATTCTTTACCTCGGGTCATCTCAGGTCAGGTCACCAGGTTAAGTCAGTGACCCCACCTCCAAACATGTTTGCGGTCGTGCCACAGCCCAAGTGATTGACCGAATAGTCTGAAGCTCACAGGATGTTATCAGGTCATAAGTACCTACAATTGGTTCATCTCGAATTTGTCATACCGGTGACCTAAGGTCAGGTCGATTTCGTGACCTCCCCATTATAAGCCAATGGGGAGAAATGAAAACACGCATACATCCAAAGGAAATGGCTAAATTTGACCAGTTTTAACCATATTTGTGCCAAATACAAAACCCCATGTCACATTTCTGTTCTTTGACATCTACGAGGTCAACTCAGGTGACCCCAGGTCACGTATGGGTTTTTATTAAATAACTCTTTACCAAATCCAGGAACTTTTTACCAAATCCAAGTAGAGCAATGAGGTTTTCACCATTGTATTTGGCTTGTCGAGACAAATCATTTCATGTAAAAGTTGACCTTGACCTGATCTCAGGTCAGGTCATTTTTTTTTGGATATGACCTAACTTAGTTCACCGAATATATTGTTTGATGCCCTGATCTCAGGTCAGGTCATTTTTTTTATATGACCTAACTAAACTAGTTCGCCGAATATATCGTTTGATGCGTCTCGACGAGACAAACACAATGCCTTGATCGGTTTAATTATATCATGCTTCTGTCAAAAATTATTCCTAAAAAAAACAATTCGGGAATTTTTGCAATGTTCAAATGAAATAACATGGCGTCCTTTTAAGAAGAAAAAAACGCGTTGGTGATTCTAATACCTAATTTACCACAATTGCAATTAACAACGATTTACCTGGGCCTTATATTTTAACAAATTACATAAGAATAAGAATATACACATACCAAAAGTGATTCATAACATGACGTCACGTAAATACAAAATCCACAATCATTTTATAATTGAATTACTGCATGTCTCATAAGCGCTAAATATGCCGATGAAGCGCTGCTACCATATGACCGTACCCGTTTGTCTAGTTATCCTGACCATACCTACCAATACACAACATCCATTTCCTGCAATGATGCGTGTGTGAGACTTTATTGTCTCATTTGCAGAGAGTTGTCTCTCAGAACCGGACGGTGAGTGATCAAAACACATATTCTGCACCAGGCGTGCTAGCAGCAAGTTCCTCGTGGCATTTTTCAGGAACCAGTTATTGTGGCTACTTTTGCTACCGGCGAGCGCACTGGAAGCTTTCCTTTTGCCAGCCTCAATGATTGCACTGCGTACTACCTCATTGCTCTACGTGGGTGCAAGCTGTTCGTTCTACGCTTGCTACTTGGTGCAGTCTTATATGCAGCGTTCTTCGCTTGCTATCCAGCGCACCTATGTTGTCGCAACGCGAGCCTTTTCACTGGAGAGCGCTGCCTGACTATGCTACTGGTTGGTTGTGTTGGCGCCTGTTTATCTCTCGTGTAGTGCTGCCTGCCTGTATGCTCTGTTGCCGCATGCCCTCTGGCCGTATTAACGGCTAGCTGCTGCTGGCACAGCATGAGAGACGAAAATACACCCAACACTTGCATATTTCTTATTTGAACTATGCAAGCAACACACATAGCGTCGTTGGAAAATGTTACGGCATGAATTGGAGTGTTCTCAAAATTTCATAACACCGGTTCTCACTCTGTGTTTCGATCAGTTGACCTCTGTGCCTGCGGTTGCGTGCCTGCCTCCTTAAGCACAACTGCTCACCATCTGCAGAGAGCATGGTTTCTCTGGAGAAGCGGGCGGTGGACTCGATGGTGCCTCCGGCGGCTCGGCAGCGGCCTGGCTCGGTGAGCCGCTCCTCGGGTCAGTCCGTCAGTCACACCGCCGAGCGCACGTCCAGTCACACCGCGGCGCCGGCAGTCACTGTCATCAGGGAGAACCGCCGCAGACCCAGTCCGGTCACGGAAGGTAGGTCCCGCCGTCTGCCTCTCGGCGCCGGCAGTCACTGTCAGCAGGGAGAGCCGCCGCAGACCCAGTCCGGTCACGGAAGGTAGGTCCCGCCGTCTGCCTCTCGGCGCCGGCAGTCACTGTCATCAGGGAGAACCGCCGCAGACACAGTCCGGTCACGGAAGGTAGGTCCCGCCGTCTGCCTCTCGGCGCCGGCAGTTACTGTCAGCAGGGAGAGCCGCCGCAGACCCAGTCCGGTCACGGAAGGTAGGTCCCGCCGTCTGCCTCTCGGCGCCGGCAGTTACTGTCAGCAGGGAGAGCCGCCGCAGACCCAGTCCGGTCACGGAAGGTAGGTCCCGCCGTCTGCCTCTCGGCGCCGGCAGTCACTGTCATCAGGGAGAACCGCCGCAGACCCAGTCCGGTCACGGAAGGTAGGTCCCGCCGTCTGCCTCTCGGCGCCGGCAGTCACTGTCAGCAGGGAGAGCCGCCGCAGACCCAGTCCGGTCACGGAAGGTAGGTCCCGCCGTCTGCCTCTCGGCGCCGGCAGTCACTGTCATCAGGGAGAACCGCCGCAGACCCAGTCCGGTCACGGAAGGTAGGTCCCGCCGTCTGCCTCTCGGCGCCGGCAGTCACTGTCAGCAGGGAGAGCCGCCGCAGACCCAGTCCGGTCACGGAAGGTAGGTCCCGCCGTCTGCCTCTCGGCGCCGGCAGTTACTGTCAGCAGGGAGAGCCGCCGCAGACCCAGTCCGGTCACGGAAGGTAGGTCCCGCCGTCTGCCTCTCGGCGCCGGCAGTCACTGTCAGCAGGGAGAGCCGCCGCAGACCCAGTCCGGTCACGGAAGGTAGATGCCGCTGTGAGCTGTATGGCGCCGGGCCGGTCACGGAAGGTAGATCCCGCTGTCTGCCTCTCGGCGCCGGGCCGGTCACGGAAGGTAGGTGCCGCTGTGTGCTGTATGGCGCCGGGCCGGTCACGGAAGGTAGATCCCGCTGTCTGCCTCTCGGCGCCGGGCCGGTCACGGAAGGTAGGTGCCGCTGTCTGCTGTATGGCGCCGGGCCGGTCACGGAAGGTAGATGCCGCTGTGTGCTGTATGGCGCCGGGCCGGTCACGGAAGGTAGATCCCGCTGTGTGCTGTATGGCGCCGGGCCGGTCACGGAAGGTAGGTGTCGCTGTCTGCCTCTCGGCGCCGGGCCGGTCACGGAAGGTAGGTGCCGCTGTGTGCTGTATGGCGCCGGGCCGGTCACGGAAGGTAGGTGCCGCTGTGTGCTGTATGGCGCCGGGCCGGTCACGGAAGGTAGGTGCCGCTGTGTGCTGTATGCGCCGGGCCGGTCACGGAAGGTAGGTGCCGCTGTGTGCCGTATGGTGCCGGGCGTCTGTCGAGAATGGAACGCTGGCGATCGTGTTTCGGATACAGAACAGCGGCCGGCCACGGAGAGAGACACGGTCAGCAGGTCTCCCGGTGTCCCCGCTGCCAAACTGACCGGCAGGCGACGCCAGGTCACGACATTGCTGGGCGGCAATTGCGACTAGGCAGCCTTTTGTTGGCCTTTTGTGGCTCATCTTGTAACTCTTGCGTTTTCTGTTTGGTTAACCTTTTTTTAGATGCCATTGACTATTACAAACTATGAGACTTCCGCGCTTTTTATGACTGTTTTAATCATATTGTGTCATCTTGCTTAAGCTTGGTTCATTCCGTATAGAACATTATGACTTATGACAGAACCGCATGTAGCAAACTATTTGGGACCAAGTTTTGCCTCTGCTCCTTCTTTGGCACTGTGTCGAACATCAATGCGCACCTGCTGCATTTCCTATACTCTCTGTTGTTGACCGTAGCTGACACTGTGTATGTATGGCGCAGGGTCTGAACGGAAGATCTCGCCTGTGTACGGTTACTCAGGGCCCGGCCGCCGGCCTGCGCCCACCACCAGTGCCGGCAAGACGACGCCGTCCTCGGTGACGAGTCGCCGGCAGACGCCCCCTGTCGTGTCGACCAGCCGGACCACGCCCAGTCGGGTACCTAGCCGGACACAGCCGGCCACCGGACCGAGGCACGGCCAGGTGGGTTTGTGTTGCGTGCAGAGTGCAGACGTTTGTTGGACGTTTATGTAGTTACCTGAACCCGTTTTGTTTTGTATTCTGGGGTCATACCATTATTTTGTCTGCAAATTTTAATGGTCGAAGTGTTGTATAAGTATTTTAAAATGTAAACTATTTTTCTTATTGATTTATCTATGTATGCCATTCATTTGTATTTCATTATTCATTCATTGGTTCATTCCTTCATTCATTCCTTCATTCCTTCATTTCTTCATTTCTTCATTTCTTCATTCCTTCATTCCTTCATTCCTTCATTCCTTCATTCCTTCATTCCTTCATTCCTTCATTCATTCATTCATTCATTCATGAATTGATTGATTCTATATTATTGATATTAGCGGGTATGACGACTGACGAGCACATTGTCCGCCAATGTCGTACGCTAAGTCAAGTAACATCCACTGAGGCGTGTTCAGTGTCGAGTCACAGCGTACCGGTGTCTCCCCCAGGCGGGCGGAGTACCGACCTCCACCTTGTCGGGCGGCAGCGGCTCCCGGTCCGGCCGCAAGCCGCTCTCCACGGCCGGACTGAAGGGGGTCGACCCGAAGCTTGCGCAGCTCATCCTGGACGAAATCATCGACGCTGGGCCGGTGGTCACACTGGACGATATCGCTGGCAACGTGGTGAGTAGAATAGGTGCCTACTACCTATGTTGAAGCAGAATGCCAGAATATGGATATGACCAAATTTGGAACGCCGAATAATTTGATTTGCGATACATTTTTGACGATCCAATCCATCTAAAATTTAAAACGCCAACTCGCAAAGAAACTTCCTTGATCAGGTATGCTGGTCGCCATGCGTTGGCCTGTTGTCAGAGTTTCTCGGTGTCGTGCCGCCACATCAGCGGCTGCTTATAACGGTCGCTGTCGATGTGAGGACAGGTGGATCAGTGGGGAGCTGATCGAATCGACCTGCTCAGCTGATCCAATATATCTATGATCCAATACTGGAGCTGGATCGGCTGTCAGCGCACTGGCGGTCCCCTAAATTGAGGCTCGTTACTGGCTGATGTCGACAGAGATAGAATCGTTGCCGGGCTATCACATTAGTTAAGGGAGGGCATTTGGCTTCTTTCTCCATAGCTGGTGGTAGCCTGTTATCGGCATGTGTAAGGGCGTGGCGATGTGTGTGACGATACGTGACTGAGACTCCGTAAATATCGTGTGTTTCTGTGTTGACGCTGGCCGCGTGTGTCTGTGTGACTGCAGTCGGCCAAGCGAGCCCTACAGGAGCTGGTGATCCTGCCGGCGGTGCGGCCCGAGCTGTTCACCGGACTGAGGGCGCCGGCCCGCGGTCTGCTGCTGTTCGGCCCCCCAGGTCAGGCTCGGGGTCAGCCTCTCACTGCCAGCTGAGTACTGGCGATGGGTCGGACTGAACTGTCCTCGGTCAGCTGAGGTCGAGTCAGTCAGCTGAGATCGAGTCAGTCAGCTGAGGTCGAGTCAGTCAGCTGAGGTCGAATCAGTCAGCTGAGGTCGAGTCAGTCAGCTGAGGTCGAATCGGTCAGCTGAGGTCGAATCAGTCAGCTGAGGTCGAATCGGTCAGCTGAGGTCGAGTCATTCAGCTGAGGTCGAGTCAGTCAGCTGATGTCGAGTCAGTCAGCTGAGGTCGAATCAGTCAGCTGAGGTCGAGTCAGTCCTCAGTCAGCTGAGGTCGAGTCAGTCCTCAGTCAGCTCAGGTCGAGTCAGTCAGCTGAGGTCGAGTCAGTCAGCTGAGGTCAAGTCAGTCAGCTGAGGTCGAGTCAGTCCTCAGTCAGCTGAGGTCGAGTCAGTCAGCTGAGGTCGAGTCAGTCAGCTGAGGTCGAGTCAGTCAGCTGAGGTCGAGTCAGTCAGCTGAGGTCGAGTCAGTCCTCAGTCAGCTGATGTCGGGTCAGTCAGCTGAGGTCGAGTCAGTCAGCTGGACCGTCAGAGCAGGCCTCGGTCAGCTGAGGTCGAGTCAGTCAGCTGAGGTCGAGTCAGTCAGCTGAGGTCGAGTCAGTCAGCTGAGGTCGAGTCAGTCAGCTGAGGTCGGGTCAGTCAGCTGAGGTCGAGTCAGTCAGCTGAGGTCGAATCAGTCAGCTGAGGTCGAGTCAGTCAGCTGAGGTCGAGTCAGTCAGCTGAGGTCGAGTCAGTCAGCTGAGGTCGAGTCAGTCAGCTGAGGTCGAGTCAGTCAGCTGAGGTCGAGTCAGGCAGCTGAGGTCGAGTCAGTCAGCTGAGGTCGGGTCAGTCAGCTGAGGTCGAGTCAGTCAGCTGAGGTCGAGTCAGTCAGCTGAGGTCGAGTCAGTCAGCTGAGATCGAGTCAGTCAGCTGAGGTCGAGTCAGTCAGCTGAGGTCGAGTCAGTCAGCTGAGGTCGAGTCAGTCAGCTGAGGTCGAGTCAGTCAGCTGAGGTCGAGTCAGTCAGCTGAGGTCGAGTCAGTCAGCTGAGGTCGAGTCAGTCAGCTGAGGTCGAGTCAGTCAGCTGAGGTCGAGTCAGTCAGCTGAGGTCGAGTCAGTCAGCTGAGGTCGAGTCAGTCAACTGAGGTCGAGTCAGTCAGCTGAGGTCGAGTCAGTCAGCTTAGGTCGAGTCAGTCAGCTGAGGTCGGGTCAGGCCTCAGTCAGCTGAGGTCGAGTCAGTCAGCTGAGGTCGAGTCAGTCAGCTGAGGTCGAGTCTGTCAGCTGAGGTCGAGTCAGTCAGCTGAGGTCGGGTCAGTCCTCAGTCAGCTGAGGTCGAGTCAGTCAGCTGGGGTCGAGTCAGTCAGCTGAGGTCGAGTCAGTCAGCTGAGGTCGAGTCAGTCAGCTGAGGGTCGAGTCAGTCAGCTGAGGTCGAGTCAGTCAGCTGAGGTCGAGTCAGTCAGCTGAGGTCGAGTCAGTCAGCTGAGGTCGAGTCAGTCAGCTGAGGTCGAGTCAGTCAGCTGAGGTCGAGTCAGTCAGCTGAGGTCGAGTCAGTCAGCTGAGGTCGAGTCAGTCAGCTGAGGTCGAGTCAGTCAGCTGAGGTCGAGTCAGTCAGCTGAGGTCGAGTCAGTCAGCTGAGGTCGAGTCAGTCAGCTGAGGTCGAGTCAGTCAGCTGAGGTCGAGTCAGTCAGCTGAGGTCGGGTCAGTCCTCAGTCAGCTGAGGTCGAGTCAGTCAGCTGAGGTCGAGTCAGTCAGCTGAGGTCGAATCAGTCAGCTGAGGTCGAATCAGTCAGCTGAGGTCGAATCAGTCAGCTGAGGTCGAGTCAGTCAGTCAGTTGAGGTCGAGTCAGTCAGCTGAGGTCGAATCAGTCAGCTGAGGTCGAATCAGTCAGCTGAGGTCGAGCCAGTCAGCTGAGGTCGAATCAGTCAGCTGAGGTCGAATCAGTCAGCTGAGGTCGAATCAGTCAGCTGAGGTCGAGTCAGTCAGTCAGTTGAGGTCGAGTCAGTCAGCTGAGGTCGAGTCAGTCAGCTGAGGTCGGGTCAGTCAGCTGAGATCGAATCAGTCAGCCGGATCGTCAGAGTAGGGAACGTGAATGTTGCTCAGTTCACATTAAATGGAGACTTGTTATGTATACGTCATGAGTTAAATATCTGACCTACTGAAAGGTGTACACATGTAAGTCGTGAGCCGTTTTCATGTGTGTTGGTGTTTACTGAGCAGCGAGCATGCTTTTATATCTAATTTACTGGTGCTTATAAAGTTAAGGTGTACTTACTCTTTAAGCAAGTTCCTTTCTACATTTGGTCATTTTACCGAGCTGTGCCCGTTGGTGCCGGCAGGGAATGGTAAGACGATGTTGGCTCGCGCGCTGGCCAGCGAGGCGTCCGTCACGTTCTTCTCCATCAGCGCCTCCAGCCTGACGAGCAAGTGGCACGGCGAGGGCGAGAAGCTGGTGCGCGCCCTGTTCGCCGTGGCCAGAGAGCTGCAGGTGGGTTGAGTGTGGGTGGGGGCGGGGCGGAGACGAGGACGTGGACCGGACACCTGTTTGTGCCGCCGTGTGTTGGTGTGGTGTCGACTGTCCGCTTGACCGAAGTGTTCTCATGAAGCGTTGTAGCGGTGTAGCTTGCAGCATGTGTCAGCCCACATCACCGTCTGCCGCCACTTTTGACATGCAGCCCCCCTCCCTCCCTCCCCCCCCCCCCGATGGGCAGCCGTCCATCATCTTCATGGACGAGCTGGACTCGCTGCTGTCGGAGCGGAAGACGGGCGAACACGACGCCTCACGCCGACTGAAGACAGAGTTTCTCTGTCAGTTCGACGGACTTGGCACCAACTCCGAGGACAGGATACTGGTGCTCGGCGCCACCAACAGGTACGCTGCCGGGAGGAGGTGTTTGGCTGGTGGCGTGCACCATGTGTGCTGGTGGCGGGTTTGGTGCCACCGAAGACGCTGAAAACGCGCTGTTATGCGCGAGAGACGTTGTTTTTGGGATGGAGCTGGGATGCTTGCCAATAGGAGGAAGATGTGTTGCAACCAGGGCTGCGGAGTCGGAGTCGGAGTCGGTCGGATTCGCCAGTTTTGGCCGGAGTCGGAGTCGCTAAAATCTTAACGACTCCGACTCCGGCCCGGAGTCGGAGTCGACTTTTTGGCAAATGGCGATTACTTTGGTCGGTAGAATAGTTGTCGGCCTAGGGACATTAACTTTACATCCCTTTCGAAAGAAAATGAGTGGAAAATAATCGAGTGTAAAGTTTACTCAACTAGCGGTAGATTTGCGCCTGATGAAGATAGGGCAATCATTTTTACGTCATCTGATGATTGGGGCTTTGGACGCACTGACTCTTACGGTCACACGGCGCCCATTTTAATATTATCGTGCTCGTTTCGTCAAGGAGATTCGAATCATACCATGGTGACCAGGTTACCTAAGTCAAATTCAAAATTTGACCTCAGGTCAAGGTAATTTAAGAAGGTCATGTGGTGAACCAGTTATGTCGTGCTGCGCAATGTCGGACGCGTCTCTACGAGACATACACAGTGGTGCCGGTCTCACGTTCTTATCTTCATTTTATTCCGCCGCCTGCAGGCGAGCGCGACTGGGCTGGACGCGCGGCCGGCACGCCGCGCCCGTGCTCGGGCGGCGTAGCATTGTTCTCCATACTGTTAAAGGGAATGTTTCACCTTTGTATTAGTTTTAAACTGAGATAGTCATTATCTTGGGCCGGTATTGAAATGTCTGAATTACTAAGCTCATTTTCCCCAAAACTTAACCGTTTTTATGCAATTTAATTTACCATTTGCAAAATTACTCCAGGCTGGTGCAGCCGCTGATTGGCTGACAGACACCTTTTCAGCCAATCAGCGGCGGTCTATAGCTCAATAGTGACGTCATTCACCCAAATCTAAAAACTTACATTGTAAAAAGTTAAGTGAAAAATATCAACATCGTTTTCAGCAGCACTTACTTCATATTTTCTACTACAACCAGCGTATATTTTACAACTTTTAGAAAGGTGAAACATTCCCTTTAAGAATACAAACAAACTGAAAAAATAGATAGCAATGCAAATATTGCTTAGCATGCGGTTGGAGAACGGATATAGGCCGGGGTCGGAGTTGGAGTCGGAGTCGATGTCGGAGTCGATGTCGGAGTTAATTTTTTTCAAAGAGGGGGAGGGGGAGGGGGAGGGGGAGGGGGAGGGGGAGGGGGAGGGGAGGGGAGGGGGAGGGGGAGGGGGAGGGGGAGGGGGAGGGGGAGGGGGAGGGGGAGGGGGGGGAGGAGGAGGAGGAGGAGGAGGAGGAGGAGGAGGAGGAGGAGGAGGTGCGTTTAGGCGCCCCCTAAGGTTTTTCGAGGATACCGAAAAAAACGGCTGCTCCGCCGCCGTATTTGGCACAGGTGTGTGGCGCCAATCAGGTCACCAGGCCAGGACGTCACGTGACCCCACCTCCAAACAAGTTAGTGATCGTACCACAGCCGTAGTTTTTGACCGATCGGTATTAAACTTACAGGATTTCATAAGGTCATACAATCCTACAATTCGTATATCTCGATTTTTTATATCGGGGACCTAAGGTGAGGTCAATTTCGTGATCTCCCCATTATAAGTCCTTGGGGAAATATTCAAATGCTTCTTTTTCCGAGGATATGCATGATATCAGTCCAATTCCTTCTGTATCATGTTATAGACCATTATTGATGATCCAGGTGCAATTTTTGTTCAGTGATCCCTACAGGGTCAGCTGAGGTCATCAGAGGTCACCAACACCTTTGTGTAAATAACTCGACAAAATGAAGATAGATAAGTGAAACCGTCACCAATGTGTTTGTCTCGTCGAGACACGTCTCTCCCAATATGCAACATGACCTACTTAGGTCACTACTAACCTTGACCTGAGGTCAAATTTATAAGTTGACCTAACCTGGTCAGTGGTCACCATGAATATGATTCGAAGCGCCTTGACGAGACAAACACGATAGTGTAAAATTAATGCTTTATCTTTATTAGGTCAAAAGTTATTTGCGAAAATCAGTTTTGCCAAGAATAACTTTTTTTTTTTGCGTTTGATGACCTCTGGAGCCTTAACTATTGACCTGAGCTCAAATCTGAGGACATTGTACCGATTGGATTTTTCAAGAGCTTTCGATTTTTTCTCTCGTTTGTTCATAGCTGTCATAGTTTCTGAGATATTTGGAGGTTTCTGGAGCGAAGTCCTGAAACTGGAAATCTGACCTTTGATGACCTCTAGTAACCTCAAAATTGACCTGAGCGAAACAAAAATGACTGAAATAGTTTCAAAATTATTTTTGGCAAGCTTTCGAACGGTGTTTTCGGGTTTTGTCTACGTCCCATAGGAGCCGAGTTAGAGGGGGGGCTCCCATAGCTCGGCTCCCATAGGAGCCGAGCTTGTAGTCAGCTCGTCCAAAATGCTGCACTAACCCGCGCCGTGCCGGTGCTCGGCGCCACCTTCGCCGTGCCGGGGGGGGGGGGGGGGCGTCGAAACGCCCCCTCCCACCCCCCCCCCCCCCCCCCCCCCCCCGGCACGGCGAAGGTGGCGCCGAGCACCGGCACGGCGCGGGTTAGTGCAGCATTTTGGACGAGCTGATTACAAGGTGTAGTGTGTGGACTGTGAAGCCTCGTACGTTATTGCCCCTCACCCTAACTCGGCTGGACGGGGAGTTCTCAGTGTACTCTGTACGCAATAATGTCCTTGTTTCCGTGTGTGCCGTTGCGGCGCCTCACCGCCCCAGGAGCCGTGTGTCCTTGTGTCCCGTTACCGCGACTCACCCCTGCTGTCCCATCTCCCAGGCCTCAGGAGCTGGACCAGGCGGTCCTGCGCCGTTTCCCGAAGCGGATTTACATCCCGCTGCCGGACGGCGAGGCGCGCGTGGCGCTGCTCAGCCGGCTGCTGACCAGCCACGGCCAGCCGTTGGGTTCCGCCGCTCTGCAGACCCTGGCGCGGCTGACGGACGGCTACTCGGCCAGCGATATCGCCGCCCTGGCCCGCGACGCGGCGCTCGGACCCATCAGAGGTGAGTCGCGTGGGGACCGGTGACCATTCAGCCTTCTCCAATAGTCGGTACTAGTCCCCGTAGGCCAGGTAACCTGGTATGGTCACGGTGGGGGAGTTCTTTTGTTTGCGTCACCAAACATGATTTATATTCCGATGCGGTCAATGTGTTCTTTTTGGAGCCTTGTCTGTATGCAAATCCTGTCTGTTTTTACTTATGGGTTGCATTGTGAGCGGGCACCATATGACACCAGCTGCCAGTGTACCTATGACCCCCATTCGTCATCCGTCCAAGGAAGCGATTATCTTCCAATGACCTGTACAGGGCCGTGCTGACCGATTTGGCCCACCTCTGCGCACTGGTAACACGCTCCGTTGCGTTTGTGTCCTCTGCAGAGATGGACCAGGAGCAGGTGAAGTCGATCGACCCGAGGAAGCTGCGCCACATCAGCGTGAAGGATTTCACCGACTCGCTGAAGCGCATCCGACACTCTGTCGACGCCCAGACGCTGGCGCAGTACGACAAGTTCGAGCGCGAGTACGGCGAGATACGCACGTGATGTGCGGCCGGGACATCCTCTGCCGTGCATGAGGTGGTCAGCTGACTCAGGCGGCCAGGCGCGCGGTCATGGCGACCGGGGCATCCTCTGCCGTGCAGGAGGTGGTCAGCTGACTCAGGCGGCCAGGCGCGCGGTCATGGCGACCGGGGCATCCTCTGCCGTGCAGGAGGTGGTCAGCTGACTCAGGCGGCCAGGCGCGCGGTCATGGCGACCGGGGCATCCTCTGCCGTGCAGGAGGTGGTGAGCGGACTCAGGCGGCCAGGCGCGCCGTCATGGCGGCCATGTGTGTGGCTTGGTCTGTGGGAGGGAACGGAGCCGATTGTTCGGTGGCTCTTGTGGAAGAATTAGGCAGTGTTGCACACGTTACACTGCCGAGCGTTTTGGAAGAAATTCTGACTGACGGGAGATGTTCAGACTCTGCCTGAGATGGTTTGGACTGGACAGTTCATAACCGTGAACGGTGCCAAGTGTTGAGTTGTTTGGGAGTGGGCCGTTTTGAGGAATCTTGTGTGGCACGTGTTTGGAGATTGGATCGATTGAGATTTGGGACGCTGTGTTGCAAGGGGTCTGCCTGAGTCGGTGTGTGTGGTCAGGACTTTCGTTGTGGTTTAGCTTGACCCAGCCCGTAAGATTGACTGTGTGAGCCAGTCCCTGCGTGTATCTGCTGGTGACGTCAATGTCCAGTGTTTCCGACTGGTTTCTGTGTTCACCGTCACATTTAACACCTGATTTTAGTGTCGCCCTCGTTACGTCTGCTCTCACCATGGCTTGCTGTACTGATACTCTTCCCATAATAGCTGTCGAGAAGTGCCGGTCCGCCCTGGCTGATGTGTGGCGGTATCTGGCCGGGTGTCGAGCCTGTCCCTGCCCACCCCGGCCTGAGCTACACCGCCGCGCCATATAGTCCAGCCGGGTCTCAGGCTTTAGAGAAGGAATGCCGCGGCATTTCTGTAGTCACCACGTACCGATCGTGATTTGTTGCGCCGTGGCACCGCGAATGCTGACCTCTGTGTGTTGTGCCGGCTTGAGTGGTGTACCATTTCGAATTGGATCCACGGGCCGATTCACTTACTGGGCAGTAACAGTCGGTTAAAGGATAAGATCGCTTGTAATAACTTAACGGCTCATCACTAAGACAGTAACTGATATTACCCTGGCTGCGAGTCAAGCTGCGAGTCAAGCTGCGCGTCAAGCTGCTGACCTCTTGTAGACATGGTTATTTTACAAATTGTTGGTGATAAGAGAGGCATAATAACATAATTTACCCGGGCTGTTGGGCTGAATGTTAGTTGGCATATATTGTTAATCCAATTGACTGTGTTGTCACCATAGATCAACTACCTGGAGACCTGTGTCGGGTTAGCACATCGCCCTAAGGCTTTGTTTTAGTCATCATTCCAGCGAATAGTATTATGTTACTGTTAATACCCGTAACAACATGGATCGTACAGTTAATCATAGCGTCCTGTGGTATCAGATACGCCCACTGCTTTCATCTGGTCACCGCGAAGTGAACGAGCGGCACTGGTCTGCCAATGCGTACTGAGTCTGCTCTCCCAGGGCATTGTGCCCGTTCTTCCTTACCGTCAGGGCGTCAGTGGCCGGCCGTTAGCCGGTACTGTGTACTTGCTCGCCCAGTGACCTGAGCTGCGGCACTAGCGAGGTGATACCGTGCATGCTCCCCGCGCTGTCCAGTCCCTACCGAGAGGCGAACCCGTGATATCTGAGCCCACTCAGCGAGGTCTGATCAAATGTACGGCGACCGAGAGGCGAACCCGTGGTATCTGGCCACTGAGCGAGGTCTGATCGAATGTACGGCGACGCGCGCTGCTGTCTCCCTGCCATAGTCGATGGCTATCCGGGCGGGTGGTGCGCGAAGCGAGACTGAGCGGTGCGTCCCGCTCCGTTCGGCCGGTACGCGCTGGTAACAGGGTATGGTGGTAACAGAGCTGTATACTGCTGGTAACAGAGAGGATGGTACTGCCGGCAGCCGCGGGCAGACCGGTGAACTGTGTATTGTCCGTATGTAACAATAAACTACACGTTCTAACAGTGACGGCCGGCTGTCAAAGCGCTCCGGCCGCACACACTCGCGGTGGGAGATAAAGCGGTACAGTACAGTCATGTCACTCGCTAGGCTGACTGTTATACGTCCTGTAGACACACGCAGTCACACATACTGACTGAAATATCACAGCACGCCGTATAATATGCCATCATATACAGTATACAGTATACACCCACTCACCTATTGCACAACACGATGTGATACGCGAACGCCTTTTTCATCGCATTTACACTGATAACCTAAGCACGCACTACTCGACTACAGGCCTACAGGGAAGGGCAGGAAAGCGTCTCATATCAATGCCCCGTGGCGCGCTGCGCCGCTAGAGTTGCCACAATGATTCCCGGTACCCCTGTGTGGGCGTGTCGACATCTTGGGTAGCAGCAGAGCCCGGCGCAGCCTCGACTAGGCAGCATTGCACCACCCCAGTGATAGCCGATTTCAAAACTATCCGGCGGGTCACATTACTCTGTTTCACACTCCGCATGGCCACCCTTGTATCAACGGTTAAAACAGAACTAGACGTTTCAGAAATGTATGCCCCTCCTCTCCATGAGTGATGATTGTCCACCCATCCGGCCTTCTTTCAAAGTTCGCGCTCTTCACAGCCAGGCAGGTAAGATTGCCAGGCTGTTCAATGCAATGTGCACCTGCATGAACTGTACACACGTGGATGAAACGTGTCGTGCCGCGTCGCTCAGCGGTCCAGCTTGACGAGCAGACCCTCTCCTGGCTGCAGCTGGAGCTGCTTGAAGCGGATGAAGCCCTCCTTGTCCCCTGTGGAGCTGGCCACCACCAGGCCGCGGAAGAAGATGTGACTGAGGTCGCGCGTCACCGGCTCCGGCGAGGTGTTGTAGATGACGCACCAGCGCGGCTGGCGCGGGTAGAATCGGTCCAGCACGAGCACCGCAGAGTCCGTGTGGCGCACCTGGCGGGGAACAGGGAACTAATCAGTACACAGCACAGCATAGTCCGTGTGGCGCACCTGGCGGGGAACATGGAACTAATCAGTACACAGCACAGCAGAGTCCGTGTGGCGCACCTGGCGGGGAACATGGAACTAATCAGTACACAGCACAGCAGAGTCCGTGTGGCGCACCTGGCGGGGAACATGGAAGTCAGACTGGTTATTGATTCGACACTGATTGAATCGATTGGAATCGTTCAATACAAATTAATTGAATAAAAAAATAATTGATTCACCACCAGATCTTTTGATTCATGAATCGTGTTTGAATCAAAACCTGCATCAAATCAACCTGCATCAAATCAGGGCTGATTGAATCAAAAGATTACGACTCTTAACGAATCGAAGTAACGAATTCAAGTACAATGGTAAATTGTGCAAATAGATGCAGTCCCAGTGTCTACATTCATTTATACTGAAATACTATTGCTGTAACAATGTTTTAATGATCATATATATATATATATATATATATATATATATATATATATATATATATATATATATATATATATATATATATATATACATGTTTCCATTTTTATTGATTTGACATAAATTCACCTCATGTATTTAAATGTTGAATCAAACGTGAATCGATTAAAATATTTGTTTTGATTCTTTGAATCGGAAGGAATCAATCTCAAAAATTGCATCCGTGAATCGAACGGTGATTGAATCATTCAGATTCCAAAATTAATCATGATTGAATCGTTTAAAAAAAAGTTGAATCAATAACCAGTCTGAATTGGAAGTCCTCAGCGCTGGTACCTACTCAACGGCCGCTGCTAGTTCCTAAGAAAATCCCCGCTGCGTTTACCTGCGACGAGCAGTACTGTCGGGAGCAATGTAGATTGTTGACATTGGCAGAGATCGATTTTCCGTAAGGTATTGCTTTTGTGTACCTGTGACGCTTTACCAGGAATGGCCTGTCAAGGACGCCGTTTCCCGTGCCGTTAATGAATAAAACAGGCACTCGTGGCGACAGAGCTCACATGGCACGCATTCGTCGATCGAGCGCCAGTCTCACAGACAGAGAAGCTCCGGCTCACCTTCAGATTGGAGGAGCGGGTCGGGTTGAAGTCGCCCACGGAGTGGAAGATGCCGTTCACGTAGATGGGCACTGCTGAGCGGTGCACGTCCAGTGCGGCGCGCACCGACTGCACAGACACGTTCTGCTGGCTGGCCGCGTTATACTGGTCATGATCCTCCGGCAGGGGGCGCCACGGCAGACGGGAGCTCAGCGTGAAGTCGGCAGAGGTGACGTCATCAGACCACGGCATGATGCCCAGACCAGACACCGTCTGTCGGTATACACGTTTTTTTGTCGGTATACACGTCATCAGACCACGGCACTATCTCTCGGTATACACGTCATCAGACCAGGCACCGTCTGTTGGTATACACGTCATCAGACCAGGCACCGTCTGTTGGTATACACGTCATGATGTCCAGACCAGGCACCGTCTGTCGGTATACACGTCATGATGTCCAGACCAGGCACCGTCTGTTGGTATACACGTCATGATGTCCAGACCAGGCACCGTCTGTCGGTATACACGTCATGATGTCCAGACCAGGCACCGTCTGTTGGTATACACGTCATCAGACCAGGCACCGTCTGTTGGTATACACGTCATGATGTCCAGACCAGGCACCGTCTGTTGGTATACACGTCATGATGTCCAGACCAGGCACCGTCTGTTGGTATACACGTCATGATGTCCAGACCAGGCACCGTCTGTTGGTATACACGTCATGATGTCCAGACCAGGCACCGTCTGTTGGTATACACGTCATGATGTCCAGACCAGGCACCGTCTGTTGGTATACACGTCATGATGTCCAGACCAGGCACCGTCTGTTGGTATACACGTCATCAGACCAGGCACCGTCTGTTGGTATACACGTCATCAGACCAGGCACCGTCTGTTGGTATACACGTCATGATGTCCAGACCAGGCACCGTCTGTCGGTATACACGTCATGATGTCCAGACCAGGCACCGTCTGTTGGTATACACGTCATGATGTCCAGACCAGGCACCGTCTGTTGGTATACACGTCATGATGTCCAGACCAGGCACCGTCTGTTGGTATACACGTCATCAGACCAGGCACCGTCTGTTGGTATACACGTCATCAGACCAGGCACCGTCTGTTGGTATACACGTCATCAGACCAGGCACCGTCTGTTGGTATACACGTCATGATGCCCAGACCAGACACCGTCTGTCGGTATACACGTTTTTTGTCGGTATACACGTCATCAGACCACGGCACTATCTCTCGGTATACACGTCATCAGACCAGGCACCGTCTGTTGGTATACACGTCATCAGACCAGGCACCGTCTGTCGGTATACACGTCATGATGTCCAGACCAGGCACCGTCTGTTGGTATACACGTCATGATGTCCAGACCAGGCACCGTCTGTTGGTATACACGTCATGATGTCCAGACCAGGCACCGTCTGTTGGTATACACGTCATGATGTCCAGACCAGGCACCGTCTGTTGGTATACACGTCATCAGACCAGGCACCGTCTGTTGGTATACACGTCATGATGTCCAGACCAGGCACCGTCTGTCGGTATACACGTCATCAGACCAGGCACCGTCTGTTGGTATACACGTCATCAGACCAGGCACCGTCTGTTGGTATACACGTCATGATGTTCAGACCAGGCACCGTCTGTTGGTATACACGTCATGATGTCCAGACCAGGCACCGTCTGTTGGTATACACGTCATGATGTCCAGACCAGGCACCGTCTGTTGGTATACACGTCATGATGTCCAGACCAGGCACCGTCTGTTGGTATACACGTCATGATGTCCAGACCAGGCACCGTCTGTTGGTATACACGTCATGATGTCCAGACCAGGCACCGTCTGTTGGTATACACGTCATGATGTCCAGACCAGGCACCGTCTGTTGGTATACACGTCATCAGACCAGGCACCGTCTGTTGGTATACACGTCATGATGTCCAGATCAGGCACCGTATGTTGGTATACACGTCATGATGTCCAGACCAGGCACCGTCTGTTGGTATACACGTCATGATGTCCAGACCAGGCACCGTCTGTCGGTATACACGTCATGATGTCCAGACCAGGCACCGTCTGTTGGTATACACGTCATGATGTCCAGACCAGGCACCGTCTGTTGGTATACACGTCATCAGACCAGGCACCGTCTGTTGGTATACACACATGTATACGTCATCTGTGCACTGAAAACCTCGGACCAGTCTACGCTGGCCAGTGACCTTTCCTAACTGTCCTCCACTGACCTGGTTGGGCTGCGGCTCGGCCTCCATCAGGCACACCTCGTCTCCGTACAGGACGGTGACCGTGCCGGTAGCAGACTCTGCAGCAGCGTGGCCCCGACCGAGTGACTCCGACCCAGCCGGCGGGAGAGACGCGTGTCGTCGGAGACGAGAGACGCCACGTGAACCACGGCACGTCGGCTGACGCGTCCCACGCCATGATCTGACCGGAGGGGGGGGGGGGGGGGCACTTCAATTTAATGGCATGAGCCTGCCGGCCCTTCATCAGTGACTGCTCAGTGCAGTGTCAGAAAAGTGGTTCCACGATCTAAGTTCACAGAACAAATTTTTCGCCAGCGGCGAACAAATTTCGTAATGCGTATACCAGTATTTTTTTGCGTAATTTTGATACGCGTTTCTACACAAACTAGTTTCATATATGCCAATATGTGCATATATTATGATGTGGAAAGTTGATGAATGGTCAGTCGTATTTCCTGTACAGTTAGGGTCTTGGCGTCAGTTGGGGACTGAGACTCCAGGGTCGTATGATAAAAAGACACCATAGGCGTAGGAACGGGGGGGGGGGTCGTGGGGGCCATGGCCTCCAATTTTCAGGCTAGGGGGGGGGGGGGGGGCAGCAATGTTAAATCCCCCCCCCCCCTCCCTCACACTTTTGATATTTCTCCTGCAATCACTGATATTGGGGTTCGATATGAATGCTTTAAGTTACGAAAATAATGATGATTTCACAACCCGCAATACCAATAAGTCATAACCCATAAGCGTAAGAACCAGGGGCCGGGAGGCCAAGGCCCCTATTTTTAGGCTGGGGTCCAACAATATTAACTGCTCCCTACTTTTGAGCGATTTCTAATTCTTCAATTACTGATATTGGTTCGATATGAATGCCATAAAGTTGGCAGAATAAATATGAATTCACAGCTTCACAATCATAGGCGTAGGAACGGGTGTTGGGGGGTACACATGGGCTCCCACTTTGAGGCTGGGGGGGGGGGGGCAAGTAATGATAACTGTCCCTCCCCCCCACACACACTTTTGAGCGATTTATCCTTCATCGATCACTGATATTGATGCGAGATGAATGCCTTGAAGTTGGGACAATAACTATTTCACGACCTCGCGTACGGAAGGGGGCGGTGGCCACATGCCCCACTTTTTACCCTGGGGGGAGGGGGGGGGGGGGGGGCAACAATGATGACTGGCCCCTCACATTTCAGAGATTTCACCCTCTTCGATCGCTGATATTGGTTCGAGATGAACACTGGCGGATCCAGGGGGGCATCAGGGGCAAAAGCCCCCCGTAGTAATCTGGGGGCATTCAATACAAGTATGCCCCTCCCCCGTGCGTTCCCAATTTATCGAAAATTGTACAAATTGTCTTTGCAGAAGTCAAAATCCAGCTATCCACAGTCAAAAACCTGAAAATTTCGGCATAGCACAACTTTCGCAATTGCTATGACAAATTTGGGAAGTGGGCAAATTAATTACAAGTGTCTGCAGAGGCTTTCCTTGGCGGTAATTTCTGGCACTGGGGGATCCAGGGGGGAGGCATCAGGAGAAAATGCCCTCCCCTACAACAATATTCAATACAAGTATGCCCCCTCCCCGCGCGTTCCCTGCACTGAACATGAAAAACAGTGATCGTATGAGGAAACTTTATGAAAACGGAAGTTTTTTCTTCTCTCGAGTGATTTAATTTTAAGTTTGTATGTATCCCTTTCTTTCAATGATAGACAAAACAGCCCACCTAATAATAGACAAACCCGCGCCCCGCTGGGGGGACGGGGCAGAATCCGCCCCCTCCCGGATTTTCTTAGTAACTTGACAACTATGACCGATATCAACGTCCAACGTTCAGTACCTTATGCTGCATCAATTCTACGTCTTCTGACCAAATTCCAATGAAATTAATGAAGTATTTAGGGAAATAATGACGTTTTAATGACGCCATGTCATGCCATTTTTGGTGGAAAAAACGAGAAATGTTTGAACAATCGTAGAAAATAGAGTTTTGAAGCAAATTGCAAATACTAAACGTCAAAAGAAAGAAAATTACCTTTTCTTCAAAATGGTAATCTCGGATTTGCGAAACTTTGTGTTTGTGACCCCCGCTCGCTCGTCTTTCCGTGGTATATGGGAAAAATCTGAATATGAGCGGCCCGACCCGACCCGGCCCGTGGCGACGCTTTTGACAAGCTAATATATCTGCAACCACACGTCCGATTGACAAGCGGACTTCTTCGCTAAGCAGCCCCATCCAATCTACCCTGTATGAGACCGGTGCTGACTCATGTGGGTGACTACTACTGCGTGTGGCGCGTACCGCGTGAGGGGTGTTGGAAGGTGTTTCCTCGCAATAACTCCGCAACGGCTGAGCCGATTGTGTTCAAATTTGGTGTGTGGTTAGGGACCCTTCAGCCGCCACATTTCCACAAGTTATTGGCGGGGTGCCTCTGCACGTGCGCACGTGCACACCCCTATTCTATATCTCAGGAACGGCTGAGTCGATTGTGTACAAATTTGGTGTGTGGTTAGGGATCCCTCAGCCGCCGCTTTCCCACAAGTCATGGATGGGGTGCCTCTGCACGTGCGCACGTGCGCACCCCTGTTCTATATCGCAGGAATGGCTGAGCCGATTGTGTTCAAATTTGGTGTGTGGTTAGGGACCTCTCAGTCGCTACTTTCCCACAAGTCAGGGGTGGGGTGCTTTTGCACGTGCATACCCCTATTATATATCAGGAACGGCTGAGCCGATTGTGTTAAAATTTTGTGCGTGGTTAGGGACCTCTCAGCCGCGACTTTCCCATAAGTCAGGGGTGGGGTGCTTCTGCACGTGCGCACGTGCGCACCCTTTTTGTATCTCAGAAACTACTTGCCCGATGGAGTTGACATTCACCATACATTTCCTTCGCGCTCGCTCGTTCATCGCCAACTACGGCGCCTTACTGGTTTATATTAGTAAAAAACAAGAAAAAAGTTGTTTCCCCCAAACAAATACAATTGAAGAAAAAAATTGCCGCCAAATACCAAATATTTCAAAATTACGAGATTGCAGTTTGATAGAACGTTCAATTTCCTATCTTTGAGTTATTTTGGTTTGAGTTTATCTTAAAATGTCACCATTTTACAGCTGCTCAACGTTTGGGTGATTTTATCGTTAATTTCGCGTAAAGTGACGTCACAAAATGGTGTATATCTTTTAAACAAATCGACGAAATAGCTTTCATTTTTCTGAGCCGACGCATAATTGATGTAGAAGAAGGTACTGATAGTCTTAAGTTGATACCTTGAACGATGTTTAAGTTATGGCGAATATTCGACATGGGGACGGGGGCAATATCCCCCCCCCCCGGTCAAGCGCGGGTTAACCCTCACCCTGGTGTGGACGCAGACTGGTTATTGATTCGACTCTGATTGAATGGATTGGAATCGTTCAATCAAAATCCCTTGAATCAAAGAAGAATCGCTTCACTACCGGATTTTTGTATTCATGAATGATTGAATCAAAACCCGCATAGAAAGGCTGATCGAATACAAAAGACTGTGTAATGCTATTTCAATGGTGAGTCTAACGTGATTTGATAAACAAATGTTTTGATTCTTTGAATCGGAAAGAACCATTTCTCAAATTGTTATACATGAATCAAATGGTGACTGAATCATTCATATTCTAAAATGAATCGTGATTGAATCCTTCCAAAAAAAAGGTGAATCAATAACCAGTCTGGTGTGGAGGGGAGTCATCCCCCCTGATGTGTTTCGAGAATAGCGGAAAAACGGCGGCGCACAGTGCCGCCAAATTTGGCACAGCTGTTTGGGCATCAATTACACATAATATTTACAATTACATAATTACATTTCATAAACACAGACTCGCACATTTAGTATAGATTGCGAGAAGTGGAGCAAATTTCGAAAGTGGCGCATATTGTTATGACATTATGTGCTTCGAAAGAAGAAAAGAATTGAACTGTAAAATTTCGAATTTATGATGGGGGCAGCGAAACTTTGATCTCGTTGAGAGAAACCCAACCCCTTATGGAACATTTCTTTGCAGATTTGGGCTCTTCTCGTCGGGGCTCTTTTGTATCTTTTTTTCTCAACAAGCAAAATACAATATTTTAGAAGAAAAAAATGGGGAAAAACGAGGGGGAAAATGAGTTCCGCCCCCCTTGCCCTTTCCTACGCCTATGATATGCTGTAAGTGATTTCTCGACATGGCCTTCCAAACTGCTATCTCAGTCAAAAATCATATTATGAAAGTGTCTGGTGTTCTCGCAGGCCCTTCCTAGGCCTTAAAGGAAATAGTTCACCTTCGGAAATTTTCAGAACACGATTTTATTATATTTTTTAATACAGTTTATTTTTTTTATTTTCAAAAATGGTCCTACATCGCGCCAATTCAGGTTAGAAGTCCTTCAATTATTAATGTATGGTGTGCGTTATTGGTCTGCGCATGCTCAGACCAGTGCTGACACTCTCAGACGGTACGGTATATCATATATGCGCCGACAGTCACGGCGGCAGAGACACACACACTCTTCAACGAACACAAAGCACAACACAACACATACACATACATATACACAGACGGCTCTCGAAGCGACGGCCGAACCGGTGGTGCATTCTACACAAACACAGTTAGCAATAACTTTAGACTTCCCGACATAAATAGCGTATACACAGCGGAACTGTCATCCATTTTATTAGCATTAATATATGTCAGAAAAGAAAAACTTAAGGAAGTAGTCATTTGCACAGACTCGTCCGCCTCGCTCACGGCCATTTCCTCGATTAGTGACTGTAGAAACCCGACAGTATTTAAAATCAGACAGCTAATTAAGTATTTAAACAGTAAAAACAATAGTATTAAATTCCTCTGGATCCCAGGACACGCAGGTATCCCGGGAAACGAGGAAGCCGACAGACTTGCGAAATTGAGCCTAGAATTACCTTCAGTAAACCAACTTCCAAGCCCAGTATCAGACGTGTTAAATTATATTAATTCTCAACTTAGCGTACTGCGCCAGAGCGAGTGGGACGCCGCTCCGCATTTTCATCTTTATCCAATCAAGCCAAAAGTCCAACATTTTATATCAAGTCATCAGAATTGTAGAGAGAAGGAGGTAATTTTGGCGCGCCTCCGTCTCGGTCATACAAAAATTACTCATTATTATATTATGGAGAATCTCCCGCCACCAAATTGCCAACATTGCCCAGGTTATCCGCGCTACACAATCAAGCACTTACTTCTTACTTGCCCAGTACACAACGATAAACGACAGAACATTATTAATTACACACAACAAAATGGCATCACATTAAATCTTCAAACACTGTTAGGTGATAGTTATCCTGAATTGATAGGTCTCCTCTTAGATTATCTCTACCAAACACGTTTAGCTAACCAAATATAACAGGGGTTTTTGGCCTTGCGCATTTTTGGCCCACCGCGCAGGTTTTTTCCCCTTTGCCTTAGACGCTGGGTTTTTTATTATTCAGGACTTTCCGCCCAGCTAAATACACCCCACAACCAGGTCTCGCCGAGGCGCCGGAGCCAGGGAGATTGGCAACAGTCTCCCGTTGTGGCAATGACGGCACCCCCACGGCTCCATCAACACTGACATTGTACAGGTGTATTGTAATAAAAATATGTATGCATGTGTGTCTCGTGTTTGACTTATTTTTGACCTTGAACGAAATACTTAACGTAATGATAGATATTATATTTGACCTTGAACGAAATACTTAACGTAATGTTAGATATTATATTTACTTGAACAGTAAATTTTCCGGGTCTACATAAACCGGTTAACGTAATTAATTAACGTAAAATAGCTACCCTATTCCCTTGCTTGCTCGGGTTCACATAAACCGATTAACGTAACTCTTTGCCTGGCAAATTGCCAGAAGTAATTTCCCAAACCCGGGAAATGGCTATAGGCCGGTCCGGGTAGTAAAAAAAAAAGAAGAAAAAAAAGCCGCATTCCTTTGCCAAAAAGTCAAATATCTTCGGCTGGAGAGTCTTTTCAGCCAAGAAATGTTGCAGATAAGGATTTCTCAACACGGGCTACAAAACTGCTATTTCAGTTCAAAATCCCATGTTGAAGGTGAACTATTTCCTTTAATGGAATATGTCGGTTTTGGGGGCCTTTGCCATCCCTGATAGGGCCCTTACCTATTGTCTCGCTGTTGTTTTCTTTCGAAAGGGCTCCCTCTTATGATTTCATAGAAGACCAAAATTAGATGTTTGCACAAGAGCCAGCGAGCCGGGGGGACCGTCCTCAGTCTTTGGGACGATAAACTTCCCTACTAAATTCTGCAAATGATTGGAATTGCGCGATCGGATGGTGGGGTCAGGGCCCGCGCAACAAGCTTAGCTTAGCGTGGGTCCTGATCCCGGAAATTCATCCCATTAAAACATTCGGATTACATTTATCAAAAACTCTAGATTGGGGGATCAGCTGCCCTCCCTGCCCCTCTTGCGGCGGTCCGCGGGATTAGGGTGGAAAGGCAGAGGATGTGGGGCAATTTACAGAGTTCATTCTAAAAAAAAAAAGTGCTGTAGAGCAGAGAAGTGTGCCGACATACAAGTTCGGAATGAAGGACAAGAAAGATGTGTAAATTGTACTATTTGCTATGCATATATTGCAATATTGGTGTTCAGTATTGTGCCCACTTATTTATTTTGCACCGCAGGCGTTATTTTTTTTGCGCTGTGATTTGATGGATACCTACTACCCAAAGCTGGCCGAATACTTCATTTTACATCGACAAATTCGGCCATTACTTTTACCATTCTAAGGCCCGCCAGATCGAGGGGCAAAACGATGGTTTTACCCTCTTCTTTTTGCCAAGGGTTGAACTGCGCCACCACCCCCGAATCTGTCACACCTGTAGATGACATGTAGATGACAACAAATTCCAGCTTTGTTTGCGACAGACATTGCATAGTGCAGACCCTGCCGCTGGTCAATGTCGATTTTCGCTAGGCAAAGCAAGCAATAATCGCCTCTAGTTATACAAATTGATGACACACATCTGGACAGTGATTCACTGATCATTATAAATGGATGTTTATTCATCACCAGAGCACACGATAAAATAATTGCATATGGTCTACGATTGGTTAAGACGAAATCTGGAAAAATACGTCTCACAGCTTAAAACGTGGGATAATGAGCCGGCTAAAATCTGGGGCGTGAAATGAACCTTTTGCCCCCAGGATTTTCGACTGGGGGCTTTTGGGTACCCTGTCCCCTGCAATCCGCCGCCCCTGCTCTGCACATCCCAACATCATCATTATGACCAAGTACGGATTCAACAGCATTATCATCCAACATCGTACATTTCCCGACGAAAGTTATAACAGTACGCTTTGTGGGACGAATATTTCATAGGTATTTGATGGCCTACAAAAGGTCACGGACATGAATCGTGAATGTTTGAGCGACGGGATTTTTGGCCTTTGCTACGCTACTACCACCGTCCAAAACTGACTGAAGAGTACCATGTTTACCCGGTGGAAAACCAGCCATTGAACATGAAGACTGCTGACGCAAACTGGGCATATTTACTCCAGCAACACATATTCGTTGACAACTAGCAGAACTTAACCTTTATATTAGCCGTTTTCACGAAGGATTATTGCGCTGAAAAGTTTCTGAAAGATTCTGAAAGTTTTGAAAACTGCACAACTTTTACATGCGAGTTTTGGCTAGAAATGTACCTCATAATTTTGTAATCTGTTGGTAAGAATCAAATATGTTGTCAAAACTGCGGTTTGGTGGTAATAAGCAAGATAAGTATTGATATAATCTTCCTGAAAGTTTCATGAAGATTATATCAATACTTATCTTGCTTATTACCACCAAACCGCAATTTTTTCAACATATTTTATTCTAACCAACATATTACAACATTTTGAGGGACATTTCTAGCCAAAAATCGCATGTAAAAGTTGTGTAGTTTTCCAAAACTTTCAGAATCTTTCAGAAGCTTTTCAGCGCAATAATCCTTCGTGAAAGCGGCTATTTCCATAACTCGTACACTTCCATAACCTTTCAATTACCATGCCCTTTAAATGTGATCGTCTGTGACCCCTCCGAGGTACGGTGCGTGACTCGTCACCTATGCAGACTGTGTCGTGGGAAATCACTGACATTTTCCTTTCCTCGTAGGAGACGAATGGTACGTCACGCGCGGATGACGTGGGCGGCGTCTGCGCCGAGTATATACAATATACAGCATAAACAGACCGCGGGAACTCGTACCCATATTTGTGTCAATATCTGTTTGACGTCTGTTGCTAAAAATATAAGTGGTTTGAAAGTAGTTCACGGGTAGTTCGTATTCCCTCCTCGGTTTCAGAGAGGATTAAATATCACTGAAAAATATTATTTGTTCTGTGTTATTTCTCATACGGAGCATTACACGACAAATATACTGAGGAGTCGCTCATGTCGCTCGACGACAAATCGACATGATCGGCACAAATCGACAATCGAATCGACAAATCGCTCATATCAACGATATTGACTTAACACGCGCACTACCAGGGGAATTGATTTCCGCCCCCTCCCTCCCATCCGGTTTTTCATGAATAGCGGGAAAATGGCGGCGCGCAGCTCCGCCAAATTTGGCACAGCTGTTTGGGCATCAATTACCCACATGGTGTGAAATTGTTTACCTCGGGTCATCTCAGGTCAGGCCAACAGGTTACGTCAAGTGACCTTAACTCCAAAAAAAAATTGTGGTCGTGCCAAAGTCACAGTGTTAGTCCGAGAGATTTGAAACTTGCAGGATTTCATAAGTTCAAAGTACCTACAATTCGTTTGTCAAATTTGTGTATTGGCGACCCAAGGTCAGGTCAATTCCGTGACCTCCCCATTATAAGTAAATGGGGAAAATATACAAATGCTTCCTATTAGGAGAATATGCATTTTATCAGGACAATTCTTTCAGAATCATGCTATTTTAGCTTATCTTGCGCACCACTGGGTCTCTGGATTTTCCACGCCCTATTGGGGGGGGGGGGGGGGTCGGGGAGTGTTTGACCCCCCCCCCGTCTAACTCGGCTCCTATGGGACATAGACCAAAACCAATAACAACGTTCAAAAGCTCGTGTAAAATCATTTTGAAACTATTTCAGATTTCTTTTCTCGCTCAGGTCGAAATTGAGGTCACCAGAGATCATCGAAGGTCAAATTTTCCAGTTTTAGGACTTTGCTCCAACAAATCCCAAATATCTCGGGAACTATGCTTGCTAGAAACAAATGGAGAAAAGCAATCGACAGCCATTTAAATTTGCAATCGTTCGTACGCTCTCAACTTTGACTTCAGGTCAATAGTGTAGGCTCCAGAGCAGGCACGTAGCCAGGATTTCGTCCAGGGGGGGGGGGGGGGGGGGGGGCGGCGCCTCGAAAGGGCCCCTTCCCGAGCGTTGAAAGGGCCCCTTCTCAAGCGTTGAAAAGCCCCCCCCCCCCACCAAAAAAACGCATGAAAAGGCACGTTACAAGGCTGGAAAATGCAGTATGGCAGGTATGGCATGGGCCATACCAACGTTTAGGAGCTGGAGTTAGCAAACTGTCACATCAACTTTGGAACCAGCGACACGAATTTGGAATCAGCTATACCAACTTGGAATATTTTTTAAGCTCAAGACCTGGAACTGTTAAACAAATTGCGCCGCGGAGCGGCGCGAGAATTTGGAGTATTATGCCCTGGATATGCTTTTTCATGAATGCGTCGCATTACGTATGGTGCGGGCCTCTAAAATTGCTATATTGTGCGTTTAAAAGTGCGGGGAAAATGTGCTAAAATGAACTATTTTGCCCAATAAAATAGGAAAGTAGCAACATAACACATAAATGCGCCGAGAAACTGACCGATTTTTTTCCTAACCCGCATATAATTGAATTTGTAGTTAAATTGCGCCGCGGAGCGGCGCGAAAATTTTGAGTTTGATTCCCTGTACAACTGTATTCTTACTGTTGAAAGGCCCAAGGTCCCTTCAGATCGTCTAGGGGCCCCTCTGACCTTTTCTCCGCCATTCCGACCTGTTCAGGGACTCATCTGGGATCCGCGAAGCGAAAAGACATGATGTGGAGTGGGTGATATATATATATATATATATATATATATATATATATATATATATATATATATATATATATATATATAATACAAAGAGGGCTAACTCTACAGGAAAAAATAAAATCGGATCTTTCGGGTATATTGTAGCACCCTGACGAAGAGTGTTACAATATACGCGAAAGTTCCGCTTTTAATATTTTTATTGTGGAGTAAGTCCTCTTTGTATTTAATCTTCATCTGCGATCTCTACGTGCTTGGACCCTTCCGGTCTCACGAGAGACTCCTCTGACCTTCCAAGAAGCCCCTCTTGTGTGTCAAGGGGCCCATTCGGCCTGTTCAGAGGTCCTTCCGACCTGGCCAGGGACTGCACTGGCTGCTTTGTCGCCCTGCCGACATGCTCAGGGACAGGGGCGGCGGATTGCGGGGCGCAGGGTACCCAAAATCCCCCCCCCCTCAAATGAAAATCCTGGGGAGGGGAAGGGTCATGTTGCCCCAGCTTGAGCAGGCTAAAATCTGGGGGGGGGGAACTACCCTTTGCCCCCAGGATTTTCGACTGGGGGGAGTTTTGTGTACCCTGCCCCCGCAATCCGCCGCCCCTGCTCAGGGGCCCCTCCGACCTGCCCAGGGGCCCCTCCAGTCTGGCTAGGAACTCATCCAGCATGTTCAAGGGGTCTTCCGATCGGCCCAGGGACCCTTTCGGTCTAGCCAGGGGCCCCTCTGACTTGCCCAGGAGCCCCTCCGATCGGCCCAGCGACTCTTCTGGTCGGCCTGCGCTGGTTGCTTTGTCGCCCTTGCCGACATGCTCAATGGGCCCTCCGACCTGCCCTGGAGCCCCTCCGTGCTGGCCAGGGGCCACTTCGGCATGTTCAGGGGGCCTTCTTACCCGCCCAGGGGTCCTTTCGGTCTGATCAGGGGCCCTTTTAACTTTCCAGGGCCCTCTGGTCTCTCCAGGGACCCTTTAACCTTCTAAGGGGCCCTTCCGACCTGTTTGTTTATTTGTTTATTTATTGACAATAAGCAACAGGCATTCACCCAATTACAGCTCAAGTCAAGTAATTAAAACACGCGACGACACGACAGCAGCAGACACACGCACACAGTTGAAAACAGACGAGGCAAATATGATAACGAAAATGTGATACTAAAATAGAACAAAAGTTCATAAAACAGTAAATATGAATACGTTAAAATAAACATAGGTGAACAATAGTTCACAGGCATGCTTTGAGGCTACGCAGACCTAAGAAAACGCTTGTAAAAGAACACATAAGATCGGTAAATGAGAAAACTCCAGCAGTCAAATAAGTTCCTTCTGAACCCCGCTTTAGCCAAGCTAAGTAGCTGTTGGATAGCTCTGTTGTTTTGTGTATTTTTTTGAGGAATCACATTATATTTAGATATAAGGATTAGATATTTAGTTTTGTGGATCGTTTAGGTATTATTTTTAAGCATTCATAGTTAGCTGTTACCTCTTACTTGCTTTTTAAAGGACTTTTCATTCTAGCTTGTGTGCGCCAAAATTGTCTTAGTCTTATTTTTGTGTTATTAGTTGCAGGGTTGGATAAGTAGATATTTTAGAAAATTAGGGATAATTAAGGTGTATTTAGTATTTAGTTTATTTAAGGATTAGATATTTAGTCTAGTATTAGATGCACTCATAGCTGATTTGTGTCACTAGCTTTACCTAGATCTAGTTAAGGTTTGGAAGAAGAAAAAAAAGAAAGAAAAAAAAAACACAAAAAAAGTTAAGTTAAGTTAGTAAAGTATTGAAAAGTGCATAGTACCTAAGTTATATACCTAAGTTACTAGTGTATTCAAATGAGCATGACTAGGATGCAGGCGAAGGTAGCAGAGCTAGAGGCCCTCCAGGCTAGAGTAGCGGAGCTTGAGGCGCAGTTAAGTAAGTGTAGGTGTAGAGATGAGCCGCAAGAGGGTGTAGCTCCTGACCAAGGAACGTATGCGCAGATTGTGGTTAGGGGGTCAGAAAAGGAGCCTACAGGATCAGGGACCAGTGGTAGTTCTGATAGGGGCATAAGGGAGGAGGATAAGGCAAAGGTGGATAGTGCGGCTGGGGTTTGGAAGTGTGTTGGAGGGTCACGTTTCTGGAGACCCAACATTGCGGAAAGTAATGCTAGGGCCACGGACAGTAAGGATGAGGAGGGGTGCTGGGTAATGGAGGGTGGTAGCAGAATCTGGAGGAGGAAGAGGGGAGGGGATCAGGAGGGATGGACAAAAGTTCAGGGTAGAGTCAGGCAGTACAGCCCCAGGGAACATCAGCAGGTTACACTAGCAAATAGGTTCAGTGCGTTAGAGTCAGCAGCTGAAAGTGACAAGGTACAGATTCAGCATTTAGTGGTTGGGGACTCAAGGGTAAGGCCCTTAAGGCGAACATTCTGTGGGAAGAGGGACAAATGTATAGTTAAACCGGGGCAAAAGTAGTTGATATGGGCCCTGTCATTGAGGCAGAACTGGGTAGGAGTAGCCCGGAGACAGTTATAATACAGGTGGGGGTGAACAACATAGGACCTAGACAGAGTGTGAGAATAGTAGCGGAGTACCGGAGCCTGCTGCAGAGGTTGAAGGAGTCCAGGAAACCAGTCATTGTGACTGGCATCCTCCCTCGCTGTGGAGCCAGTGAGGAGTGGTACTCGAGAGCTCTGTCTGTGAACAGCTCAGTTCAGAACTTATGTTCAGCTATGGGGCTTAGTTATGTATACTTATGGGATCAGTTCTATGAGTGGCATAGGTACTATATGAAGGATGGGCTTCACTTATCGGATGAGGGGGCAAGGGCTTTGGGAGATGCCTACAGAAGTGTCATTCAGGGAAACTAGGTAGGAGGGGGGGTTCAGGGACGCTAGTACTAGGGCATCAAGAAGTAAGCATTGGTAGAAGTTCATGTCAGAATAGGACAGTAGATCATAATTCCCTCAGAATTAGTAGAGTCAGCTCAAAGTACAAGATCACATGTGTGTTGCTGAATGCCCAAAGTATTAGGTCTAAATTTGATGAGTTTGAGTGTTATGTTGCCCTTGAAAAGCCTGATATCATTTGTGTAACCGAGACATGGGTTAGTGAGGGGTATAATAGGGATAGGCTACAGGATTTCGAGTTACAAGGGTATAACATGTTCTCATACTGCAGAGAATCACGGCAGGGAGGAGGAGTGTTTGTATATGTAAATAGCTTGTACTGCACTACTAGAGTTGATGATTCTAGTAAAGTAAAAGAAGTAGAATCAATCTGGCTTGACATTAAAATTGGTACAGGAAACAGAGGAAGGTTGAGGATAGGTGCATTTTACAGACCAGGGAATCTTCCAAGGAACTCCCAAGCTGAAACAGACCAAGATATTTGTGAGGAAATACGTAGGAACTTTCGGGCTCAGTGTCTTATTATGGGAGATTTTAACTTAAGAGGATACGAAAGTATAGCAGAGGAAACAAATGAGTGTAGGTTGTATAGGCAAATCTTTGAAGAGGAGCTTTTCATGCATCAGTTTGTAACAGAGCCAACCAGACATTGCTCCATTCTAGACCTTGTATTCTCAGACAACAGTGATCTAGTTAGTGACATAAGTATTTGTGCAGGTCTAGGAACCAGTGATCACAATATGGTTAAATTCAATATCTCATCAGAAATGAGGCCCAAAGATAACCTTATTATGGTTCCAAACTTCAGCCGGGCTGATTTTGATGGTATTAGAAATGACCTCGCACAGATAAAATGGAACGTTGAGTTGGCAGGTTTAGATGCATGTGAGGCCTGGAATGTTTTCAAAGCTAGATTAAGCCAAATTCAAAATCGGCATATACCCCTCAGGCACAAACGTAACAGAACCAAGGGCAATCCAGTTTGGCTTACCCCAGAAGTAAGGAGTGCTATACAAGCTAAAAGAAGTGCATTTGGCATTTTGAAGGGATCTTCACTAGATATAAATCAGAAGGCCTACCAGAATGCAAGAAATTCAGTTAAGAAAAAGGTCAGAGCAGCTAAAAGGGCAAAGGAACTTGATTTAGCTAGACATTGTAATGCAGATAGTAAGAAGTTCTTCAGTTTTTATAAGTTAAGTACAGTTTCCAAAAATATAGGTCCATTTAAGGTAGATGATGTGTTAGTTAGCAAGGACAGTGAAATGGTTGAAGTGCTTAATGATCAGTTTCAATCTGTCTTTACTATCGAGGACCAGAGTAGTATTGCAGCACTTCAGCCTGAGCTAGAGACAGAGGAGACTATAGGAGAGCTAGGTGGCATAAGTAGTGAACTTGTTCTAGAATATCTAAAGAAAGTGAGGCCTAACAAGGCAGAAGGACCTGATGAAATCCATGCTAGACTTTTAAGAGAATCTGAAAGGGAGTTGTCGGTTCCATTAGCCATAATATTTTCTAAATCACTTGCAGATAGTAAAATTCCACTTGATTGGAAAAGAGCAAATGTTGTTCCTATTCATAAAAAGGGAGATAGAAGTAAAGAGGAAAACTATAGACCAGTTAGTCTGACCTCATTAGTCTGCAAGGTGCTTGAATCAATCATCAAAGATAAGATTGTTGAATTCTTGGAGCAAAATGAACTCATCAAAGATACACAGCATGGCTTTAGGAAGGGCCGTTCTTGTTTAACTAATCTTCTGGAGTTTTTGGATGTTGCAACAGATAGCGTTGATCAGGGTAAACAGCTAGATGTAGCTTTTCTTGATTTCAGTAAAGCATTTGACAAAGTCCCCCATACAAGACTGGGGTTGCAACTTAAAATTCATGGGATCAGGGGCAAGATTCTGGATTGGATAGAAACGTGGCTTTCAGGACGCCAGCAAAGGGTTATATTGAATGGGTGCCAATCACAATGGAAGGAGGTTCTCAGTGGGGTTCCACAGGGCTCAGTCCTGGGCCCATTGCTTTTTATAATATTTGTGAATGCAATTGAGAACAGTATAGACAGCAAAGTCTTGAAATTTGCAGACGATCTAAAAGTTGTCAGGATTATTAGAGGAAAACATGATCAGGATGTTTTTCAATCAGATCTGGACAAGCTAGTTGAGTGGTCTGAAGCATGGCAGATGAAATTCAATTTGAGTAAATGTAAGATTATGCACGCTGGACGGGTTAGCAGTAAACATAGGTATGAAATGGGTGGGCAGAAAATGGAGCAGATTGAAAAGGAAAGAGATTTAGGTGTCGTGGTAAACAATAGACTATCAGCGTCAGACCAGGTTGTAGAAGCTAGGAAAAAGGCACTTAGAATGCTAGGGGCCATTAACAGAAATGTTTCCTACAAGAGTGAAAAGGTAATAACAAAACTGTATTGTGCATACGTTAGACCACATTTGGAGTATTGTGTACAAGCCTGGTCTCCAACATATGAGAAAGATTGCTGGTTGTTAGAAAGAGTTCAAAAAAGGGCAACAAAAATGATTAATTGTCTTGGTAGTTTACCTTATGAAGATAGATTAAGGAAATTGGGTATGTTTTCACTTAGATATAGAAGGCTAAGAGGAGATCTAATTGAAGTCTTCAAATTTGTAAATAGTCAGCATTCTGGATATTTAAAGGGTATGTTTGAGTTCAATAGGGAAAATCGAGGCAGAGGTCATCAGCATAAACTCATTATGAAACAAAGTAGGACTAGGCTACGACAGTCATTTTTCAGTAGAAGGGTTGTAGGACATTGGAATATGCTACCAGGGGATGTCGCTGATGCAGTGACACTTGCTTCCTTCAAAATTAGATTAGATAAATACTTTACAGAGAAGGGATTAGTTCATAAATACTCGTGGGATTAGCCTTCTTTTATGCAGGTAGAGTAAGGTGATTTGAAGGGGCGAGACTGGTGGAGGGGGGGGGGGGGGGGGGGGGGGGGTGCAACCTCGGATGGGCCCAAGAGGCTCTTTGTTGCACTTTTCTTTTATGTCTTTATGTCTTTATGTCTTAAGAGTAATAAAACTCGCATGCTCACATCACACACGCCCACACACAATCCCAACTCATCGCCACCAGTGTTGTGCAGCCTATACCGCCATACTCTTGACATATGATTTCACCTGCATTCTAAAAGCTCCTAAGGTATCATTGAAAAGGTCGGATGCAGGACAGGCAGACAGGAATAGGTTGGTGTTGCGAGGCGCCCGCGCAAAGACGGAACGTTTAACAGTTTCCACTCTAGCGAATGGGACGTGCAGGATTGTGTGCGATGCTGCGCGGGTATGCCGTGTTGATATTTGCAAGGAAAAGCTTTGAAGAAGCAAAGAAGACTCGATCCGTCCTGAGAAGGTTCTATGTACAAATAGTATGTCATACTGCACTCTTCTCTGAGCAAGCGAGGCGATATTAAAAGACTGTAAAAGATCTGAATATGAATATGAGGGTGAGTGTGAATGGTGAAGGGTATGGACATGTGACTCGAGCCAGATAAGAAACTTGTGTTGGACGCGGTCCAACCGATCGAGCTGTGTTGCTGCTGCACCTCCCCATATCACACATCCGTACTCGAGTATGGAGCGCACGTTACCGAAATATGCTGCCAATATTGGCTCCCGTTTCAAGGCGCCGCGAGCACAACCAGTCTGAAGGGATCTCATCATCACACCCAGTGCTCTGACCTAGCAAGGGACTGCGCTGGCTGCTTTGTCGCCTTGCGACATGCTCCAAGGGCCCTCCGACCTGCCCTGGGGCCCCTCCGTGCTGGCTAGGGGCTCATTCGGCATGCTCAGGGGCCCTTCTGACCCACCTAGGGGCCCTTTCGGTCTGGTCAGGGCCCCTCTGACCTGCACAGGGGCCCTCTTAACTTCCCAGGGGCCCTCTGGTCTGTCCAGGGGCCCTCCAAACTGCTCAGGGGCCCTTATGACCTGGCAAAGGACTACGCTGGCCGCTTTGTCACCCTGTCGACATGCTCAGGGGCCTCTCAACCTGCCTAGGGGCCCCTCTGTGCTGGCTAGGGGCCCATTCGACGTGTTCAGGGGGCCCATTCGATGTGCTCAGGGGGCCCTCTGACCCGCTCAGGGGCCCTTTCGGTCTTGCCAGGGGCCCCTCTGACATGCACAGGGCTCTTTTGAACGTCCAAGGGGCCCTCTGGTGTTTCAGAGAGGGCCCTGGTGGCCCTAAAGGGCCTCTGAAGTCCGCTAAACTCTCCAAAGACCACGCTTCGTGTAGTAAAGAGCCTATGATACCGCGCTTCGCGCGGTCGCGTCGGCCCTTTTCGGCGCGCGCAGCGCACCGAAAAGGGTTCTCGCGCGCCAAAAAGGGCCCTCCTGGCCTCTAGGGGGGGGGGGGAGGGGGGAGGTTGCCCCCACCGCCCTCCCCTTGGCTACGTGCCTGCTCCAGAGGTCATAAAAGGATTTTTGTATTTTTTTTGCATTTTTTTTTTCGCTTATAACTTTGTACTTAATAAATAAAACGCCATACAGAGTACGCCATCGTGTTTTTCATATCAAGGTACTTCGAATGATGTACATGGTGACCTTGTTACATCAACTTCACAATTTGACCTCAGGTCAAGGTCAGGTGGTGACACAAGTAGGTCATGTTGCACACTGAGAGACGTGTCTCGACGAGACAAACACATTGGAACCGGTTTCACTTTTCTGTCTTCATTATGTCGAGAGTTATTGACACAAAAGTGATGGTGACCTCGGATGATCCAAATGACCCCTTAGGAGCCTCTAAACAAAATTTGCACTTGGATCATCAAAAATGTCCTATTATAACATTACTCTGAAGGAATTGGACTGATATCATGCCTATCCTCGAAATAGGAAGCCTTAT
>JAXIVJ010004414.1:0-83288 GCA_036785665.1 Chirona hameri | reverse complement strand
CATGACCCTTCCCCTCCCCAGGATTTTCATTTGAGGGGGATTTTGGGTACCCTGCGCCCTGCAATCCGCCGCCCCTGCCCCTGAGCATGTCGGCAGGGCGACATAGCAGCCAGTACAGTCCCTGGCCAGGTCGGAAGGACCTCTGAACAGGCCGAATGGGCCCCTTGACACACAAGAGGGGCTTCTTGGAAGGTCAGAGGAGTCTCTGGTGAGACCGGAAGAGTCAAAGCACGTAGAGATCGCAGATGAAGATTAAATACAAAGAGGACTTACTCCACAATACAAATATTAAAACCGAAGCTTTCGCGTATATTGTAACACCCTTCGTCAGGGTGCTACAATATACCCGAAAGATCCGATTTAATTTTTTCCTGTAGAGTAGAGTTATTTTTTCCTGTAGTACTCTTTGTATTATATATATATCACCCACTCCACATCATGCCCTTTCGCTTCGCGGATCCCAGATGAGTCCCTGAACAGGTCGGAAAGGCGTAGAAAAGGTCAGAGGGGCCCCTAGACGATCTGAAGGGACCTTGGGCCCTTCAACAGTAAGAATACAGTTGTACAGGGAATCAAACTCAAAATTTTCGCGCCGCTCCGCGGCGCAATTTAACTACAAATTCAATTATATGCGGGTTAGGAAAAAAATCGGTCAGTTTCTCGGCTCATTTATGTGTTATGTTGCTACTTTCCTATATTATTGGGGAAAATAGTTCATTTTAGCACCTTTTCCCCACACTTTTTAACGCACAATATAGCAATTTTAGAGGTCCGCACCATACGCAATGCGACGCATTGATGAGAAAGCAGCCCAGGGCATAATACTCAAAATTTTCGCGCCGCTCCGCGGCGCAATTTCTTTAAGAGTTCCAGGTCTTGATTAAAAAAAAATCAGTTGGTATAGCTGATTCCAAATTCGTGTCGCTGGTTCCAAAGTTGATGTGGCAGTTTGCTAACTCCAGCTCCTAAACGTTGGTATGGCCCATGCCATACCTGCCATACTGCATTTTCCAGCCTTGTAACGTGCCTTTTCATGCGTTTTTTTTTTTGGGGGGGGGGCCTTTCAACGCTTGGGAAGGGACCCTGTCAACGCTCGGGAAGGGGCCCTTTCGAGGCGCCGCCCCCCCCCCCCCTGGACGAAATCCTGGCTACGTGCCTGAACCAGATTGTTCTGTTCTTTTAGAGACGCCTCTTACAGGGACAAGGGGTTAATTAAGACCCCTTTTGGGTCATTTTTTGTTGTTGAAACGGTTCATTGTGTTAAGCGAGGGAAATTTGATGGAGTAAAAGGTACTCAAAGACAAGAAAGGCTCAAATCCGCAAACAAATATTGCATAAGAGGAGTTCTCTCAAAGATAAAAAAGTTGGGCACAAAATGAGGTATAAGGTGGGCAAAGAAAACGGATACGCTTCGCCCCACCATTTTTCGTTTTTCGTCATCGCTGAAAAACCTTGCAGGTGTGCAAACCATAGGCATAGGAACGGAGGAGGGGCAGGGGTGGTGTAAGAGGGGGCAGGTGGAACAGCTGCCCCCCAATCAAGAAGTTTGGGAGAAAATATATGGTTTCCCCCCCATAAAAAGAGTTAAAAAATATATATAACAAAATTGAAGAGAAAAAAAAACGAAGACAAAAATAATGACACAAATAGTGGACATATTTCGAATCAGTACCCCAAAAATGTCAAAAATGAAAAAATAGAGTCTACTTCAACTGCAAATTTACCGAAGCTGGGAACATAAAGCAAGGCAATGCCTCTCAGAGCACATAGCAGCAGGCACGTAGCCAAAGGAGGGGGGGGGGCTGGAGGCCAGGGGGGGGGGCGCTTTCGGCCATCAGCACAGAGGGACCCCTGGGAAGGTCGGCAGGGCGACAAGCAGCCAGCGCAGTCCCTTGCCAGGTCGTAAGGGCCCCGGAGCAGGTCATAGGAGCCCTGGGTGGGTCGGCAGGGCCCCTGAACATGCCGAATGGGCCCCTAGTCAGCACGGAGGGGCCCAGGGCAGGTCGGAAGGCCCTCTGAGCATGTCGGCAAGGTGACAAAGCAGCCAGCACAGTCCCTTGCCAGGTCGGAAGGGCCCCTTAGAAGGCTGGAGGGCCCCTGGATAGACCAGAGGGCACCTGGCAAGTTCATAGGGCGTAGGGATTCAGCAGGGGTTCAGCAGGGATCGACGGCTCTTCAGATCGGGCTGAATTTCACAGAGCATATAGGGAAAGTCGTCCCCTTTCCCAAAAAATATGTGAAGACACTGGTCATCCCATAGAACGGCCACAAATGTCAAAAAACTGTACGCCGTCAGGGCATAATCGACGAACATATATAAACATCGTCGTTAGCGCTAATCTACTCAGTAAAACTGATCATAATGCATATCATTCGAAAACGCTAAATTTTCCACAGATCATAAACCCAACATAATGCACCTGGGGCCCTAGGGGCCCAACTAGGGCCGTTTCATATTTTGTCTTAGTTAAAGGTTTATTTCCCTATAAAACGCTAGGAACCCAGTCATGTTGCATACCATTCGAAAGCGCTCAATTTTACAAAGCTAATTCAATCATCAGAATGCAGCTGCGGGCCCCAGGGGCCTGCTAGGGTCGTTCCTATTGTTTGGCCCTATGGGGCAGTCCCTACGATTTCCTTCAAATTTACTCTATCGACTCCTCAGACCAAGAAAATAAATCTGTCTGAAGAAATATACCTGTTCATTTAAAATTAGGGCCGCTAGGGCCAATTAAGACCCCCTTATAAGGTAAAGGGACCTTTGCCTAGAAAAAAAACAGTTAGGAAACCAAGTCAAGTTGCATATCATTCGAAATCGTTGAATTTTCTAAAGCTAATGCAATCATTATAATGCAGCTGGGAGCCCTAGGAGCCCAGCTAGGGCCGTTCCTACTTGTTGGCCCTATGGGGTGGCCCCTACGATTTCCTTCACATTTACACTATCGACTCCTCAGACCAAGAAAACAAATCTGGCTGAAGAAATATACCTGGTTATTCAAAATCGTAGAACGATAAGAAACATGTTTTTTACATGTTTTTCAGAGTTCGAAGATTTCCACCGGGCCGTCGCTCGGAAAGTGGGAGGAGCTTGTTTGTGTGTGTGTGCGCGTGCGTGCGTGCGTGCGTGCGTGCGTGCGTGCGTGCGTGCGTGCGTGCGTGCGTGCGTGCGTGCGTGCGTGCGGGCGTGCGTGCGGGCGTGCGTGCGGGCGTGCGTGCGTGCGTGCGTGCGTGCGTGCGTGCGTGCGTGCGTGCGTGCGTGTGCGTGTGCGTGTGTGTGTGTGTGTGTGTGTGTGTGTGTGTGTGTGTGTGTGTGTGTGTGTGTGTGTGTGTGTGTGTGTGTGTGTGTGTGTGTGTGTGTGTGTGTGTGTGTGTGTGTGTGTGTGTGTGTGTGTGTGTGTGTGTGTCTGTCCAATGGAGTATATTCGCACGTGGAGCCCAAACGGCCGGGCTGATTTCAACGCTGGTGGCACCAGTCGATGTGGCAAAACGGGGCACATATGTTGATACCATTTGCAGGTCAATCGATGGCACGTGGCACGTTCCAAGTACCAAAACGTGGGCGCCATAATTTTTTATTTGTTCGACTCCTCAGGTCACAAGGTTAGTGACACAGACTTGCTACTCGCAGGTCACGTGCGCGATACAGCGGCCCAAACTCTATTAATGGCCGCCGATCCTGAGGGGGTCGAAATCTTAAGGACAGAACACTTCTTATTCATAAGGACAGAATACTTTACCACCATGTGCGTAGGGTAGCATGGTGCAAGACGCCCAATTAGATACATTTTTCTGAAAATCTCATTTCCTATTTGACGGAGGCGGCGAGTGATAGCATTTTCACATAGTTCGGAGATTTGCCTTATATTCTGCATCGCCTAATTCTACCTTCTTCAGTTAACAAGTTTGTAGGCGACGATTTTTGAGGAGCCTGCAAAAGGGGCGTCTTGCCCCACTCCCTGGGCAAGACGCCCCCTGTCGATGGGGCAAAAGGCCTCCCGAGGCATTTTACCCCAATTAAGACTAGAACCTCAGTTCCGAGTTCAACCCAACTTCTTATCTGCTTGAAATCATAAAACTAAGAATTTCGACCTTGAGAATATCAACTTCCTCACCATCGAAACAGTCAAAACCTCGTATCAACCTTTGTTTATTCAGAAACGGAGTTAAAAATAACTTTGTTTATTCAGAAAAGGAGTGAAAACGACTTTGTTTATTCAGAAAAGGAATACAAACAAGCAATCGCATACCAGCGCTGAGTAGTAGCTACTGCAGTAGCTACTGCAGTAGCTACTTCAGTACAGAGCACTTCCTCGTGTCAGGGTTACTGCCTTTGGCTACTCACGGCAGTGGTCGCAGACGTACGCTGTCTGAGTGTTGTTTGCATCAGTGCATGGAACACATGCCCATCCTATGCATTCCCCACACTGAATCCTCTGCTCACAGGATAAGTCGAAGCGCATAGAGCATGTCAGGCATGTCGTGATGTTGTCTGTTTCGGGCACTGCAGCTTATTTCTCTTCGGCTTTGTTTCGGTGCCTTGTGTTTTCTTGACATGACTTACAAGTAGCTTCTCTTTGCATGGAGACGAAGTTAAAACGGCAGACTTTTCCGTTTTACGGGTGCGTTTTCTTTTGACTGCCTTCGGTGGTGGTGACGGCTCTTCGAGCAGCGTCTTTGCAGACGTGTTCCTGCTGCTCGCATCACTGGAGCCAGCCTCGTCCACCGAGCCAGCTCCTCCGCTGGAGCCAGCCCCGTCCACCGCGCCGGCTCCTCCGCTGGAGCCAGCCCCGTCCACCGCGCTAGCTCCTCCGCTGGAGCCAGCCTCGTCCACCGAGCCAGCTCCTCCGCTGGAGCCAGCCTCGTCCACCGAGCCAGCTCCTCCGCTGGAGCCAGCCTCGTCCACCGAGCCGGCTCCTCCGCTGGAGCCTGCCTCGTCCACCGAGCCGGCTCCTCCGCTGGAGCCAGCCTCGTCCACCGAGCCAGCTCCTCCGCTGGAGCCAGCCTCGTCCACCGAGCCAGCTCCTCCGCTGGAGCCAGCCTCGTCCACCGAGCCAGCTCCTCCGCTGGAGCCTGCCTTGTCCACCGAGCCAGCTCCTCCGCTGGGGCCAGCCTCGTCCACTGAGCCAGCTCCTCCGCTGGAGCCAGCGCCGTCCGAACTGTTCCTACATCCGCTGGGCTCTGCTTCATCCGTCAGCAGCGATGGCGCGAAGTCTTTCTCCGTGAAGATGTTTTCGTCGAATGGCCAAAGACCGGTCACTTCGAAGCCCTTGATGGCTTTGTCGAGTGTTGCTATCCGGTTAAACGCTTTGCCGACCAGCTGCCCAATCTCGTAGATGGTGACGCCTCCGCTCGTCCGCAGGTAGTTATCTGCTGCCACGTTGTAGCCGGCCTTGAAGGACTTGAAGACGGTTACCAAGAAAACAAATCTGGCTGCAGAAATATACCTGGTCATTTAAGATTAGGGTGCCTAGGGCCGATTAGGACCCCCTTATAAGGTAAAGGGGCCTTTGTAAAAAAAAAACGTTAGGAAACCCAGTCAAATTGCATATCATTCCAAAGCTCTCAATTTTCCAAAGCTAATACAATTATCGGAATGCAGCTGAGAGCTATATGGGGCTGAACTAGGGCCGTGCCTATTGTTTGGCCCTACGGGGCAGCCCCTACGATTTCCTTCAAATTTACTCTATCGACTCTCCAGACCAAGAAAACAAATCTGGCTGAATGTATATATACCTGGTCATTTAAGATTAGGGCCCCCTAGGTCCGATTAGGACCCCCTTATAAGGTAACCTTTGCCCCTCCCCCCCAAAAAAACGTTAGGAAACCCAGTCAAGTTGCATATCATTCGTAAGTACTTAATTTCCCAAAGCTAATGCAATCATCAGAATGTCGCTGGGATTCCTAGGGGCCCAACTAGGGCCGTTCCTATTGTTTGGCCCTATGGGGCGGCCCCTACGATTTCCTTCAATTTTACACTATCGACTCCTCAGACCAAGAAAACAAATCTGGCTGAAGAAATATATCTGGTCATTTAAGATTAGGGCTCCCAGGTGCATTCGGATGATTGCATTAGCTTTGCGAAATTTTCGAGTGATATGCAACTTGACTGGTTTTCCTAACGTTTTTTGGGGGCAAATGCCCCTTTACCTTATAAGGGGGACCTAATCGGCCCTAGATACCCTAATCTTAAATGACCAGGTATATTTCTTCAGCCAGATTTGTTTTCTGGGTCTGAGTAGTCGATAGCGTAAATTTGTAGGAAATCGTGGGGGCCGCCGCTGGGATTCCTAGGGGCCCAACTAGGGCCGTTCCTATTTTTTTGGCCCTATGGGGCGGCCCTACGATTTCCTTCAATTTTACACTATCGACTCCTCAGACCAAGAAAACAAATCTGGCTGAAAAAAATATATCTGGTCATTTAAGATTAGGGCTCCCAAGTGCATTCAAATGATTGCATTAGCTTTGCGAAATTTTCGAGTGATATGCAACTTGACTGGTTTTCCTAACGTTTTTTTGGGGCAAAGGCCCCTTTACCTTATAAGGGGGACTTAATCGGCCCTAGAGACCCTAATCTTAAATGACCAGGTATATTTCTTCAGCCAGATTTGTTTTCTGGGTCTGAGTAGTCGATAGCGTAAATTTGTAGGAAATCATAGGGGCCGCCCCATAGGACCAAAAAATAGGAACGGCCCTAGCTGGCCCCTAGGGCTCCCAGCTACATTATAATGATTGCATTAGCTTTGGAAAATTGAGCGCTTTCGAATGATATGCAACTTGACTGGGTTTCCTAACGTTTTTTTTTTGGAGCAAAGGCTCCTTTAGCTTATAAGGGGGTCCTAATCGGCCCTAGGGGCCCTAATCTTAAATCACCAGGTATATTTCTTCAGCCAAATTTATTTTCTTGGTCCGAGGAGTCGAAAGAATAAATTTGAAGGAAATTGTAGGGGCCGCCCGATATGGCCAACAAATAGGAAAAGCCCTAGTTGGGCATCTAGGGCTCCCAGCCGCATTCTGATGATTGCATTAGCTTTGGACGATTAAGAGCTTTCGAATGATATGCAATTTGATTGGGTGTCCTAACGTTTTTTTTTTACAAAGGCTCCTTTACCTTATAAGGGGTCCTAATCGGCCCTAGGGACCCTAGTCTGAAATGACCAGGTATATTTCTTTAGCCAGATTTGTTGTCTTGGTCTGAGGAGTCGATAGTGTAAATTTGAAGGAAATCTTAGGGTCCGCCCGATGGGGCCAAAAAATAGCATCGGCCCTAGTTGGGCCCCTGGGACTCACAGCTACATTATGATGATTGCAATAGCTTTGGGAAATTAAGTACTTTCGAATGATATCTAACTTGACTGGGTTCCCTAACGTTTTTTTTTGGGGGGGGGGGGGGGTAAACGCCCCTTTACCTTATAAGGGGTCCTAATCGGCCCTAGGGGGCCATAATCTTAAATGACCAGGTATATGTCTTCAGTCAGATATGTTTTCTTTTTCTGAGGAGTCGATAGAGCAAATTTGAAGGAAATCGTAGGGCCGCCCCATAGGGCCAAACAAAAATATGAACGGCCCTAGTTCAGCCCCTATGGCTCCCAGCTGCATTCCGATGATTGCATTAGCTTTGGAAAAATTGAGAGCTTTCGAATGATATGCAGCTTGACTGGGTTTCCTAACGTGTTTTGGGACATGGGCCCCTTTACCTTATAAGGGGGTCCTAATTAGCCCTATGGGTCCTAATCTTAAATGACCAGGCATATTTCTTCAGCCAGATTTGTTTTCTTTGTCTGAGGAATCGGTAGTGTAAATTTGAAGGAAATCGTAGGGGCTGCCTCTTAGGGCCAAAAAATAGGAACGACCCTAGTTGGGCCCCTAGGACTCCCAGCGGTATTCTGAGGATTGCATTAGCTTTGGGAAATGAAATTCTTTCGCATGATATGCAACTTGACTGGCTTTCCTAACGTTTTTTTGGGGCAAAAGCTCATTTACCTTATAAGGGGGTCCTAATCGGCCCTAGGGGCCCTAATCTAATCTTAAATGACCAGGTATATTTCTTCAGCCAGATTTGTTGTCTTGGTCTGAGGAGTCGATAGTGTAAATTTGAAGGAAATCGTAGGGGCCGCCCAATAGGGCCAGAAAGTAGGAACGGCCCTAGTTGGGCCCTAGGGCTCCCAGCTGCATTATAATGATTGCATTAGCTTTGGAAAATTAAGTGCTTTCGAATGGTATGCAACACGACTGGGTTCCTAGCGTTGTATAGGGAAAAACCCTTTAACTAAGACAAAATACGAAACGGCCCTAGCTGGGGCCCTAGGGCCCCAGGTGCATTATGTTGGGTTGATTATCTGTGGCAAATCTAGCGCTTTCGAATGGTATGCATTATGATCAGTTTTATCGTGTAGATTAGCGCTAACGACGCTGTTTATATATGTTCGTCGATTATGCCCTGAGGGTATACCGTTTTTTTAAAAATTTGTGGCCGTTCTATGGGATGACCAGTGTTTTCACATATTTTTGGGGGAAAGGCGACGACTTTCCCTACATGACCTATGAAATTCAGCCCGATCTGAGGGGCCGTCGATCCCTGCTGAACCCCTGCTGAATCCCTACTGAATCCTTGCTTACTTCCGCTACATTAACTTGGTTTGATTGGTGTTGAATAAGCCTATGTGCTTTTAAAATGACCTTTACTGATGTGACCCTCCACTTTTCAACACCATGACCAGGTATATCTTGTGAAAATAATGTTTGTCAGCCTCAAAAGTTGAATGTTGTAATAATCCTGATTTGTAACCCATTTTGTTTAGGTCTATTATAATGTATGCTCTTTTTCCAGCGCAGGATGATTGGTATGCTTTCAGACACAAAACATTTATAATATTGTCACATTCTTCATTCAGTGTCAATTTCACCAACATATTTATACTCAAATTTTAACACATTTGGCCAATGTAAATGTGCATTGTAATATGTGACCTGTTCTTTATCCAGAACTACGCCCAATTTGAAAACTGAAATATGCTACACCCATTCTTGCTTTGCTCATTTTTTTATGTAAGCACCTAGATTGTCATTTTGTGTGTCTGAAATTGAAAAAGGATACCTGTGTGAGTGTGTGTCAATAAGTAGTGTTGTTCTTTAGTGTTTATGACCATTGACCTGTATCCCGTCATTTGTGTTGGTACTGTGTCCTTTCCCTTTAATATTGTTGTTGCATCTATAACATTGATTTTGTTCAAAGTTGGGGGGGGGGGGCTGAATGACAAGTTGGGGGGGGGGGGGGGCTGAGCCACAAGTTGAGGGGGCTGAAGCCCCCTCAACTGAATATGATCCTACGCCCCTGTAATGTCCCTATATTAGCGATTCTGGGCCACCTATTCTCGGAATTGGTTTTAATGTGATTACTGAGTATTTTTGGGTGAGAGATTTCGTTATTTTGATATGTGGTTGGCTTCAATCGGGTGAGATGACACAAAGTCATGTTGGCCTAGATGTGGCTCACTGGCAACTTAGAGGCCATGCCAATGTTGTTTGTTTGTCCAATATTTTATAACGTTTAAAATGCAATTTTTGATGCTTGATTACTTTGATACTTTGATCTGCTTTCAGTGGCATATTTATTAATATTGTAGCTAACCATGCATTTCATTCATGCTTATTGATTTTCCTACATCCATCTTACCTCAAGGTATTGACAGTTTTGTCCTATTGCTGTTCTTGCAATGTTCTCAAATATAAATGTTCTAGCGAAGTATATTTGTAGGATAACAATCATATAACCTATTTCATAAGTTGAAAATTTATCTTGCTGTGACCAAGCTGTGACTCAAATTGACCTGGCTGCTAGCACGCCGTGACCTCTGAACTAGGTCAGCTACCGTGACCGGAGCAGTGGCCAAGAAATTATCATGTTCTGCATCTCTACTAAGAACGTGTTGTGTGATAATTGCTGCGCATCATTGTTTTAATTCAGGTTTGCTGATTTTTGTATTATTATTTTTTGTTTCATTTTTTCAAAATTATATAGTCTCCCGTAACCCGTTCCAAGCCGTTAATTTCCCAAAAAATGTGCTCCATTTCCATCCATTCCATTCCCATTCCCATTCCCATACGGGATTCCGGCTCCATGAAGGGCTATATACCAAACACATGATACGTTTCAGTGGCGGTCGGTTATTATAGAGTTCAGTGCGGTCGGTTCAAATAACGAAAACGATGCGCGGTAGAAATACTAATGACGTATGCGAAACGTCACAAGATTTGCCCCTTTAAAATAGCTCCCAATAGCTCCAACGGTTTTTGCGTTGAAACTCAGCAACTAGGTCGTTTTGGAAAGGAAAAATTTCAGATTTGGAGATTTCTCAGTGCTACCGCCAATCTGGCTATCTCAGTTAAAAACTAATCTTAAAGGTTCACTATTCCCTTTAAGCCCAATACTTGGATAAAAGTAAAGATTAATTCCGAAGGGATAATATTAATTCCGAAGGGATAATATTAATTCCGAAGTGATAAGATTAATTCCGAAGGGATTTTGATTCCGACCGAGGTTTGTTTTCGGTAACAACTCAAGTGCGCCAGATGCGCCAGATTCGTGTCATGTAGTTAACAGGAACCACAATGTATAAGTGCATTGCCGCCTCATCCAATTGTTGAAATAGCGTCAGATGACGGTTGGTCAGATGCAGTTAACTGGAACAAACACTTCCATAATCCATATATGTAGTGGTGCGTAAAAATCGTAAACAGTTTTTAGATTCTTATGAAAAATGAAATAAATGATTACTTTTTTGTATTTGCTTTTTGTAAAACTTGGGTAAGTTTTTTAAGACGATTACAAATCATAAGTAGTCCTTAGGACTTGTTTAAGCCGGTTTTTGCGATATCATCCGATACAGGCAGTGTCCCTTTAAACGGAGGAAAGTTTTGACTTATGAGCAATGGCAAATGATGCTGTGTTGTCTTCATAGCGATATAATGATACTTTTCCTTTTTGACATTTGAGGTTTAATTTAATTCAAGGAACACAAAACTCATATACGTTTGTGTGTGCGTATTAACTTGCCAAGACAATGTTGTGCCAGGCTACATGGTGCTTTCCGTACAAAGCGATTGCATCAAACACCCAAGTTATGGCATCGTATATTTGCATGGACGCAAAGTCAGGTGATTTTCCAATGCACTTGGAGCTCATCTTCGCATGGCGCTGATGTCTCTCCGTGAAGGTCATAAATACCCAAACATTTCCCAGATAAGACACAGCTGAATCAGCTCTCGCCGAACAGCAAAGCACGGTGAGATCACAAAAGCGATAGAAGAGACGCGAGGTGGCTGTCCCCAGCCGAAGATTGCCAGCCGACATGAGGTACTCCATGATCGGGAGCAGAACGACATCGACCCGCATTGAGAGGAAGAGCAGGAGAAAAAGCAGAGCTAGAGTAGACAAGTACGAGTCTGACTGCCTGTCTAAGCGTGCTACATGCTAAACGTGCGAGTCCTAACTGCTGCTGGAGCGGAGGAGAGGCGGATAGGTTGTGAGGAGAGAGCGGAGATATGTTGTCAGGAGGGAGTCTGGATGATACCGGGATGACACGTGCTGGTGGAGTCGGGCCGCCGGCAGATGCTGCTGATTCTCGTCTAGCCCGTCATCATGGCCATGAACTCTGCCGAGAAACAGGTCATACGTTAATTATGAGATAATGCTCAGGTCAACCAAATTACGTTAAACAAATACCTTACCGTGACCAGTGCCTTACTGTAATTAATTACACCAATTCCCGCTGTTAAATTTGGATCGATGTCAAGGCCATAAACTTAACACTGGCATGTCTATAACCTTCAAAGATGTCTTAAATTCCAACTCCACTGCATCACCTCCAAATCTCCAAACACTTCCGATTGCCCAACAGCAGCCCTCCAGACATCAAGACATTGTTCCTCACTCACCATCAAAGTCGACGGTACCGGAGCCGTCCTCGTCGATTTCTTCGATGATTCCGACGAGCTCCTCTCCGGTGAGACGCTGATCGAGCTCCTGCAGGATCTCCTTCAGGGTGCTGGTGGTGATATAGCCGTTACCTGCAGAGACACATGGGAGGACCGCTCAGTCAGGTAGCAGTCTGGACCGCCGAGGATGCACCCACAAAGGCATGCGCACCACATGCAGCCACTCTTATACACAACACTGAGCTATTGCCTACGTGCATTTGCATGCAGGAACGGTATTAATATGCTTAGCTTCAATAGAGTTACAAAATATGGATAATTTTTTTTAGCAATGCATATGTTGCAAAAGATTACTGATTTGGTTTAATTGCTAAAGGAAATAGTTCACCTTGGATTTTTTCTCCCAAACACGATTTGATTATATTTTGAATACAATTTCTTTTTATATTGTCAAAAATGGCCTTATATCGCGCCGGTTCAGGACAGAAGGCCGTACATTATTATTGCTTATCAAACTATATGCATACTCTCTGAGTCAGAGTCCTGACGTCACGCGAATTAAAAAAAAATGGTTCAGCCAATCAGATTCGAAAGTAAGGATAAGTAGGTAAAGTAAGGAAAGTAAGGAAAGTAAGTAGTAAGGAAAGTAAGATAAGAAAGTAAGGATAGACTCGCATTAGAGATGTGCCAACCGGCGGCCGTCGGTTCGCTTGCTAGCACCAGCTGCAACCTGATTGGCTGATGGTATAGCCTCTGCCCGGGCTAGATCCAGCACCACATTCTTTCGCCAGCACCGCATTCCTTCGCCAAAAAATCAAGTATATTCGGCTGGAGAGTCTGTTCAGTCAAGAAAACCTGCGGATATGGGTTTTCGAACACTGGCTACAAAACTGCTATCTCAGTTTAAAACTAATGTTGAAGGTGAACTATTTCCTTTAATATGTTAACTGACGATGGAGGACGAGAGCAAGCCACCGTACCTTCCTTGTCGTACAGACGGAATGCTTCCTTCAGCTCCTTCAGCATGGCCTCCTCGTCCTCCTCAATGAGGAACTTGGCGGACAGCTGCAGGAACTCGGAGAACTCGATCTGGCCGGAACCTGTGATGCCGGGGAGGTCAGATCAGGTCAGGTCATGGCAATGAAATGTTGTTCGAAGAACTTTGTATTGCGCTATCAACTTGGCCATGGGGTTCACTGATAACTAGAAAACAGACATCAAAACGTGCCAAGCGGCTCGAAGAGTAAAAGTTATTCGATCGCGTCACTTGAGAATCAAGCTTCGATAAAAACAAACTACAAACTTGTCTCATATCCGTGCGATGTCAGGCCCCAAATTGAAAAGTTGTGAATAAAATTAATTGATTAGTCGAGCCGGTTTTATTTACAACGCAGTGACTTTGCGAAAAACATGGGCCGGCAGGTGGTGTTTCTCTCTCAACACACGGCTGGTGTTTTCGTGAATGAGCGCCAATCCGACATGTTTGCTGATCAAACATCGTCAATGGCCCAGATACTACGGCCTAAAAATACCCGCAGATAAGCATAGGTACGTCGCGCGGAAATCCCAAAGCCGACGTTTCACAGTACGGCAGCGAAAACGGTATCTCACGACTTGCAATTGAACTGTATGCTTATTACCCTACGTAGCACAGGTTCGCAGCAGGTTTATTTCACTAACCGTCTTCATCGATTTCCTCGATGATCGACTTTAATGAGGAGGAGGAGACCTTGATGCCCATCATGCGGAGGATGTCGTTGACCGTCTCCGGAGAGATGTAGCCCTTCTTGTCGCGGTCGAAGCTGTCGAACGCCCGGCGCAGGACGACAATCTGCTCCTTCTCCAGACCAGTCTCCTCCTGCGGCATATCCAGTGACGCCCAGTCAGTCACCCAGTCAGTCACCCAGTCGCACCCAATCACAGCCCAGTCACTCATTAGTGCACAGTCACGCCCAGCCAGTCACCCAGTCAGTCACCCAGTCAGACAATTCTGCTCCGTACCACTCCCCTCCACAGTCACCCAGTCACTCATTAGTGCACAGTCACGCCCAGTCAGTCACCCAGTCAGTCACCCAGTCAGACAATTCTGCTCCGTACCACTCCCCTCCACAGTCACCCAGTCACTCATTAGTGCACAGTCACGCCCAGTCAGTCACCCAGTCAGTCACCCAGTCAGACAATTCTGCTCCGTACCACTCCCCTCCACAGTCACCCAGTCACTCATTAGTGCACAGTCACGCCCAGTCAGTCACCCAGTCAGTCACCCAGTCAGACAATTCTGCTCCGTACCACTCCCCTCCACAGTCACCCAGTCACTCATTAGTGCACAGTCACGCCCAGCCAGTCACCCAGTCAGTCACCCAGTCAGACAATTCTGCTCCGTACCACTCCCCTCCACAGTCACCCAGTCACTCATTAGTGCACAGTCACGCCCAGTCAGTCACCCAGTCAGTCACCCAGTCACACCCAATCACAGCCCAGTCACTCATTAGTGCACAGTCACGCCCAGCCAGTCACCCAGTCAGTCACCCAGTCACACCCAATCACAGCCCAGTCACTCATTAGTGCACAGTCACGCCCAGCCAGTCACCCAGTCAGTCACCCAGTCACACCCAATCACAGCCCAGTCACTCATTAGTGCACAGTCACGCCCAGCCAGTCACCCAGTCAGTCACCCAGTCAGACAATTCTGCTCCGTACCACTCCCCTCCACAGTCACCCAGTCACTCATTAGTGCACAGTCACGCCCAGCCAGTCACCCAGTCAGTCACCCAGTCACACCCAATCACAGCCCAGTCACTCATTAGTGCACAGTCACGCCCAGCCAGTCACCCAGTCAGTCACCCAGTCAGACAATTCTGCTCCGTACCACTCCCCTCCACAGTCACCCAGTCACTCATTAGTGCACAGTCACGCCCAGCCAGTCACCCAGTCAGTCACCCAGTCACACCCAATCACAGCCCAGTCACTCATTAGTGCACAGTCACGCCCAGCCAGTCACCCAGTCAGTCACCCAGTCAGACAATTCTGCTCCGTACCACTCCCCTCCACAGTCACCCAGTCACTCATTAGTGCACAGTCACGCCCAGTCAGTCACCCAGTCAGTCACCCAGTCACACCCAATCACAGCCCAGTCACTCATTAGTGCACAGTCACGCCCAGCCAGTCACCCAGTCAGTCACCCAGTCAGACAATTCTGCTCCGTACCACTCCCCTCCACAGTCACCCAGTCACTCATTAGTGCACAGTCACGCCCAGTCAGTCACCCAGTCAGTCACCCAGTCACACCCAATCACAGCCCAGTCACTCATTAGTGCACAGTCACGCCCAGCCAGTCACCCAGTCAGTCACCCAGTCAGATAATTCTGCTCCGTACCACTCCCCTCCACAGTCACCCAGTCACTCATTAGTGCACAGTCACGCCCAGTCAGTCACCCAGTCAGTCACCCAGTCAGACAATTCTGCTCCGTACCACTCCCCTCCACAGTCACCCAGTCACTCATTAGTGCACAGTCACGCCCAGTCAGTCACCCAGTCAGTCACCCAGTCACACCCAATCACAGCCCAGTCACTCATTAGTGCACAGTCACGCCCAGCCAGTCACCCAGTCAGTCATCCAGTCAGACAATTCTGCTCCGTACCACTCCCCTCCACAGTCACCCAGTCACTCATTAGTGCACAGTCACGCCCAGTCAGTCACCCAGTCAGTCACCCAGTCACACCCAATCACAGCCAGTCACTCATTAGTGCACAGTCACGCCCAGCCAGTCACCCAGTCAGTCACCCAGTCAGACAATTCTGCTCCGTACCACTCCCCTCCACAGTCACCCAGTCACTCATTAGTGCACAGTCACGCCCAGTCAGTCACCCAGTCAGTCACCCAGTCACACCCAATCACAGCCCAGTCACTCATTAGTGCACAGTCACGCCCAGCCAGTCACCCAGTCAGTCACCCAGTCAGACAATTCTGCTCCGTACCACTCCCCTCCACAGTCACCCAGTCACTCATTAGTGCACAGTCACGCCCAGTCAGTCACCCAGTCAGTCACCCAGTCAGACAATTCTGCTCCGTACCACTCCCCTCCACAGTCACCCAGTCACTCATTAGTGCACAGTCACGCCCAGCCAGTCACCCAGTCAGTCACCCAGTCAGACAATTCTGCTCCGTACCACTCCCCTCCACAGTCACCCAGTCACTCATTAGTGCACAGTCACGCCCAGTCAGTCACCCAGTCAGTCACCCAGTCACACCCAATCACAGCCCAGTCACTCATTAGTGCACAGTCACGCCCAGCCAGTCACCCAGTCAGTCACCCAGTCAGACAATTCTGCTCCGTACCACTCCCCTCCACAGTCACCCAGTCACTCATTAGTGCACAGTCACGCCCAGTCAGTCACCCAGTCAGTCACCCAGTCACACCCAATCACAGCCCAGTCACTCATTAGTGCACAGTCACGCCCAGCCAGTCACCCAGTCAGTCACCCAGTCAGACAATTCTGCTCCGTACCACTCCCCTCCACAGTCACCCAGTCACTCATTAGTGCACAGTCACGCCCAGTCAGTCACCCAGTCAGTCACCCAGTCACACCCAATCACAGCCCAGTCACTCATTAGTGCACAGTCACGCCCAGCCAGTCACCCAGTCAGTCACCCAGTCAGACAATTCTGCTCCGTACCACTCCCCTCCACAGTCACCCAGTCACTCATTAGTGCACAGTCACGCCCAGTCAGTCACCCAGCTACACACAGCCAGTCATTGGCAACGACGAATATACATTAGACAAGACACTGAATGCTGGATAAAGAACAGCCGGTTCGCTTAAAGGAAATAGTTCACCTTCAACATGGGGTTTTTAACTGAAATAGCAGTTTTGTAGCCCGTGTTGAGAAATCCCTATCTGCAACTGCTCTTGTCTGAAAAGACTTTCCAGCCGAAGATATTTGACTTTTTGGCGAAGAAATGCGGCGCATATATGATATACCGTACCATCTGAAAGTGCCAGCACTGCATGGAGCATGCGCAGACCAATAACGCACACCATAAACTTAATAATTTACGACCTTCTGTCCTGAATTGGCGCGATGTAGGACCATTTTTTAAAAGAAAAAAAGAAACTGTATTACAAAATATAATAAAATCCTGTTCTGATAAATTTTCTGAAGGTGAACTATTTCCTTTCAGTATTATATTTGTAATGTTCTGCTATATTTTGTAAACTATATCACAGCATTGCGAATTAACTTCGTGTGAATAAAAAAGGATATTTTTTATCACAGAACAATAATCTGAACTAGCCATACCTAACACTAAAAAATAAAAGGTTATCTCCACCAGCAGTATCTCGATATCTCAATAATATGTCTATTGCATTCTGTTTTTAATCACCGTCTATCTGGCATTTGATGTTTAATTATATACAATATAACTCCAACTATTCATCTATTCTTACACAGAGTTTCTAAAAACCTGCGATATAAGAACTGTTTGCCTCTTGTAAGCCATTTGATAACAAGGAAAAATATCAGACAATTTCCAAACGTACCTCCATGTAGGCAAGGTAGATTGAGATTTTAAGTTTAAGTTGATGGACTGAGTTCAAGTTTAGACAGTGTCTATTCGGATGTCCATATCTTGATTCGTTTTATAATTGGTCTTGATTAACTGCTGATCTTCATAGTATGAATTGATCTAAATTTACACTTTGCATTTATGATAGCTTAGGCTACTACAAAGTACGAGGGCACTAAGCAAATAAACATGTGTGCATGGGGGTGCGCAAGTGTGGTAGCTACTTCAAGTTCAACTTCTAGCTTTACTGGCTGTAGTCAATATCAACACAGAATATCAGGGCATGACTTGAGTTTACAAGACTGATTGGTATGAAGATGACAGCGTTGTGATGGTCCTGTATTTAGCTAGCCGGTTCTTGAATTGATTGGTACTTGCTGCTGATACTATCTCTTCTGGGAGTGTATTCCATGCCGATACAACTTCGTTGGATAACAAAAATAGATCTCACTTGAAGTTTGGCTCTCCTCCAGGGGCGGTTCTTCATGTAGGCAAGGTAGGCAAAGCCTACCCAGTTCGGTAGCCTTCTTCCGATACCGATAGTTATCTTCGCTTCTTTTAATTTCATTTTTTTCCTTATTGATTAATATGGTTTTCTGCAATCGGTATGGAGCATATCGGTATGGAGCCTACCTTGGAGCAAATTTTCCATAATTTCCCAGAAAATTTCCTTCGAAACCATAAATTAAACGCAAATATAAGAAAAACCTTGCCCAAACTTGCCTACCTCGTCCTACTAGATTATCGACCAGCCTGTGTAGAAGAGTGCGTTCGGAAGGGTCATTCTCCCACGCATTTCGCGAAATCTTTTGCGCTTGGCCGTTCGGAGAGCACGAAACAAGAGATTTCGCGCGGGATTTTGCGAAATAACGTGGAATCGCCGAAGCATGTCACGGCGGTGTTTTCAAAGATGGCGGCCCACATTGAGGAGATGGGGCAAGTGTAGAATCACCGATATAGATGGAAATATGTGATTTGCATAATTGGTAACTGTGTTATAATATGTGGCATGCTTCCAGATGCATATCATGTCTACTTGTGGACCTATTAATAATTAATTGTATATTTAATTGCTTATAGTGGTGGTAATGACAATGGCCAATGGTGATGTTTTTTATTCTTGATTTGTTGTGTCACCTGTGATCAACAGTAGTCTCTCTAAAAATAATTGCTGCCAACCAAAGATAATTGTTATGAAATGATTGTTTAGATACCTACATCACGCACATACGGCGAACCGGCGATTTTTTTCGCGAAATTCCTACCGAACGACCATGATAAATTTCGCGAAATATTTCGCGAAATTTTGTGCCTTCCGAACGCATCCGAAATCTGTTGCGGTCCTGCAGTATGCAATTTCTGTAAGGTAGGCAAATCGACTAGAAAATCGAAAAGATCACACCTTTTTAAGCGCAATAACTTCATAGAATAAATATACTGCAATACCGATTATTATTTTAGGCTCGCAATAGCTTGCCACATAGGGGTTCAATTATTATTTCTTTTAAAAACGAAAATTCAAATACTATTCCAACGACGATGATGGCGTCATCTAGGTACTCATTTTAAGAACTGCAGCGCCACCTATAATCGTCTCGCGGTTTTGTGACGCCCACAAGCTTTAATACTGCTTTCAGTTTTGTTCCGTGACGTTCTTCGTATTGCTCCAATGCTCATAGTGCGAGCTAGCGCCAAAAGCGAGGCAAGGTCTTGCATCAACTAGCGGATATTTTGTTTTTGTATTTGCGTCCCGCCCTAGCCTGGCCTGGCCCTGAACTGGACGATGCTCACTCACTCTTTGCCAATCCACGAGTGTTATTGCCTTCTTGTGTAGGTATCAGGTATGGCAATACAATTCAGGGACGTAGCCAAGGGGGGGGGGGGGGGGGTCACGGGGGCCATGGCCCCCCGGTCAAATAACATATGACTGAGGAGATATTTGTTTACCATCCACGTACCCTCCCCCACCCCCCCCCCCCCCCCCCCCCCACCCCCTGATAAAAATCCTGGCTACGTGCCTGATACAATAATTAACCTGTTGGGTACTTTGCATGACAATGCTGCCTTGCTTCCTAGTCTGAAGGGACCAGCCCCTGCTCCCTGCTCTCCCCCTGCTCCCCCAGCCCCCAGCCCCCTGCTCCCTGCCCCTGCTCTCCTCACCTTCAGTCTCAAATGGTGTGACTTGACTTTATGACTTTATGTATTGATATTTCAGTTACAGGCCTTTTTCAAAATAAAATCTACGTAACCTACAAAGTCTACATGATTACAAAATAAATACTTAATCACACAATCACGCGGTTTCCGGAGCCGCGGTCCGGTATTTCGTTAATTTGGCAGCTCTAATGGCCTCCTATCCACGCTCCGAAAGGCTCGCGTTCTGGACTGACTGGTGGGTTTGGCCAAGATACCTCCTCCGCCAAGCTGCCACATTAGCTCTAGGCTGTCAGTCGGCGCGCATGCGCAATAATCAGTTTTCGCACTCAATTCGCCTTACAACTAGCCGCACCCATTGTGTATTCCGTTGCGCGGCGAGGGTACTTAGTGTTTCAAAACTCTAAAACCATGATATTTAAGTTGTTTTGACTTCGAATAATCAACAGGGAAGAGCATTAGGCTGGTATCATTACATATCTATAATCTACCTCTTGATTTCCTGCCATGCTGCTACTATCAAATCTGGGACGGTCTTAAAACCGGACATAGTATATTCCTGAAGATAAATCACGAGAATCGCCGCGCCATAAACGCCTTTGTTTATTTGCTACCATATTGCAAAATACTGATGCCAAATGCTATGACGTCACCCCGGGAGTCGTTTCTCCCTCGTTGGTAAACCTTATTAGTAAAGGAATCTTGATGACAAGATGCGTTGTATCATCACCTTCTGATCAAACTAACAGTTGATGGACAGGATTTGTTCAGGAGTTTGTCACACCAGATATGTCTCACCTGGCAGGCGACCTAACCACGAGTTTCCTTTTTTGAAGAAAGTGGCAGAAGTCATAGAAGGTGAAGGAACTTTACCAGCATTCACATTGCATGTCTCGGTCTTAAAGGGACACTCCCACCTTCCCAAAAGTTGTCAAATGTACGCCGCTTGTGGTGCAAAATATGAAGTAATTGCTGCCGAACACGATTATGACATTTGTTTCTCGCAAACAGTGCTCAATTTCATACAAAGTTAAGTTTTAATATTTGGGTTGATGACGTCATATTGAGCTCTAGAGAGCTATACAGAAATCCTTTACGCTGCCAAAGTATGGCACAATTATTTCGAGACAATTCTGGCACTTTGAATACAAAACAAACCAATTACCAAACCATTTGAAACACGCAAATATCTTCAAGTCTAACCTTAAAACAAGTCGACTATCATCACCATTTGGTAAAGAGAGGTGACGTCATCGGCTTTAGACCCCTATTCAAATACACGTGGGATTTATTCGTTACAATTGTCAAGACCAAGCTCGAATTTCTTTTTTATTAGACCTATGTGGTTGTTTTAACTGTTACCCTACTTAATTTCAATGCAAATCCAACAACATGGCTATCTCAACTCAAAACTAATGTTAAGGTGGGAGTGTCCCTTTAAAGGAAATAGTTCACCTTCGGAAAATTTATCAGAACAGGATTTTATTATATTTTTTAATACAGTTTCTTTTTTCTTTTCAAAAATGGTCCTACATCGCGCCAATTCAGGACAGAAGGTCGTAAATTATTAAGTTTATGGTGTGCGTTATTGGTCTGCGCATGCTCCATGCAGTGCTGGCACTTTCAGATGGTACGGTATATCATATATGCGCCGCATTTCTTCGCCAAGAAGTCAAATATCTTCGGCTGGAGAGTCTTTTCAGACAAGAACAGTTGCAGATAGGGATTTCTCAACACGGGCTACAAAACTGTTATTTCAGTTAAAAACCCCATGTTGAAGGTGAACTATTTCCTTTAAAGGGAATAGTGCACCTTGGGAAAAGTATGTGGAATTATGGAAAAGAGTGTCCTAGTTACGGTTCTGGCATTCGTTTTTGCGAGAAAAAAAGTACCAATTTGTTATAATTTGAAAAATATTGATATTACTACGTGTGACGTCACAACAATCTTGCGTCACCAAAATGAATTGTGACGTCATACCGGCAAAAGTATATCCTTAAATCAGATTATGTAAATATCACTACTACAACAAGTAACAACCTCGTTCGCTGGGCAATTTGTGATAATTTGAAGAACAAAATATTCATATTTTTACATGCGTGAAATGTGAATGTTTCTACTATGGCGTTGCATGAGTGGAGTTGGAGTGGCATTGCGTGAACCTGAAGTCACACCCATAAATGTGCATGTGCATAATATATTTGCTAAGCCTATAATAAACATATTTGTTATACCTATAAATGTGTTTGTGTAAATACATATGTGGATGTGCTTCTAATGCAGAGAACATTGCAGTTACAGGTACGAACCACCCATCAAAAGATGTGCCTTTTCAAGACCGAGTGTCGGCATTATTTTCAATTGGAAATCCAATGGAAATTGACAAAGTTATGGCCAATAATATTTCTGGCTCATCATGAACTTATTGTGAGGCACCATCAAACCAAAACAAACATTGTCAAAATTAAATCGACATATTGTAGGTACCACGACCAGCCACCCATCAAAACATGCGTATTGTCACGACTCACGAAGCATCTTTTGGTAATTTTCAATCGGAAATCGGTTCAAAATTGACGAAATTATTTACTTAAAACCTAGTCACCTGATGTTCCAGATTTGTCGTGTTTGCCTTGGACCACAATACGGCGACAGCGCAATCTAGACGAATCAGCTTCGTGAAACGGATTTTGAACCAATGGCTACGTCAGACGAGGAACGAGCCTTCCTTGCAATTCTGTTACCAAACACATGATGCGCTTCGGTGGCGGCCGGTTATTATAGAGTTCAGTGCGGTAGGTTCAAATAGCGAAAACGAAGTGCGGTAGAAATACTAATGACGTATGCGAAACGTCACGAGATTTGTCCCTTTAAAATAGCTCCCAATAGCTCCAACGGTTTTTACGTTGAAACTCAGCAACTAGGTCGTTTTGGAAGGAAAAATTTCAGATTTGGAGATTTCTCAGTAATACCGACAATCTGGCTATCTCAGTTAAAAACTAATGTTAAAGGTTCACTATTCCCTTTAACAGATAAATGGATGTTCTTAAGAACATCAGACATAGCCAGTGAGAGCACCGCTCTACTCAGGGCCGTGGGAACTATGTTCAAGTTGGGGGGGGGGGGGGGGGGGGGGGGGGGGGGCGCGCGGAGGCATTCTGAAGTCGATTCTTTCCACGCAACGCCCATAGGTGTAATGTTAAAATAAAAAATATGTGGGGGGGCGGCTGCCCCCCCCCTGTTCCTACGCCTATGGCTTTACTGCACTACCATCACTGCCATCCATCATCACCCACTACCATCACCACATCACCACATCACCACATCACCACATCACCACATCATCACATCATCACATCATCACATCATCACATCTTCACATCATCACATCATCACATCATCACATCATCACATCATCACATCATCACATCATCACATCATCACATCATCACATCATCACATCATCACATCATCACATCATCACCACACCACCACATCACCACATACCAGAGGCAACAACGTATCGGAATCGGCTATCTCACCACATCATCACATCACCACATCACCGCATCACCACATCACCACATCACCACATCACCACATCACCACATCACCACATCACCACACCACCACATCATCACTCAGATCAGCATCAACGTCTTCACATCAAACCGCATAGCCACGTTCGCTTCTCCTGTATCCCTTCCACAACCTCACCCCGCCCCCTGCATGTTTACCGCGTACTGCTCGTCCGACAGCTCTTCCGACATGATGACTTCGATGAGGTGAGACGCGCGGTGCTCGTGCGAGGGGCGTCCGGCAGCACCGTCCAGCAGCGACTGCCACCTCCTGGAGCCGGGTCACCCGCCCTCCAGGCGCGGCACGTCCCGGCCCCCGCCCGCGCCGCCCGCGCCGCCCGCGCCGCCCCGCGCGGTTATTTCCGGCTTCGTGTCCCATCAAGCGTGTCGTCGATTCCAGTCGCTTGCTCGGCTGGCCTCGGCTGAAACTGGAGAGTGCCTGGCCCGGGGCTCGACCCAAATGGCCTCGGGCGAGAGGAGCGGCCTGCGAGCCGGAGCGGCCCGTGCCGGTGCCGGTGCCAGGGTCAGAGTTCAGACACTGCCTGGGGGCGGGTTTGAGAAGGGGGAGCAGCTGCCTGGGGCATGTGTAACGCAGTAAAGAAGACAAGAGCGGATGGCTTTAAAGTTATGAATGTAATTTGATAGCTCTAAATATAGGGTACCTACATCTAGGTGTGCTGTGGAAGTACTTATGACATTGTTTTCCTATGCCTTACCAAGTGATAGGTATGTAAGAAGCTGACCTATGCCTTAACAAGTGATAGGTATGTAAGAAGCTGACCTATGCCTTACCAAGTGATAGGTATGTAAGAAGCTGACCTATGCCTTACCAAGTGATAGGTATGTAAGAAGCTGACCTATGCCTTACCAAGTGATAGGTATGTAATAAGCTGACCTATGCCTTACCAAGTGAGAGGTATGTAAGAAGCTGACCTATGCCTTACCAAGTGATAGGTATGTAAGAAGCTGACCTATGCCTTACCAAGTGAGAGGTATGTAAGAAGCTGACCTATGCCTTACCAAGTGATAGGTATGTAAGAAGCTGACCTATGCCTTACCAAGTGATAGGTATGTAAGAAGCTGACCTATGCCTTACCAAGTGATAGGTATGTAAGAAGCTGACCTATGCCTTACCAAGTGATAGGTATGTAAGAAGCTGACCTATGCCTTACCAAGTGATAGGTATGTAAGAAGCTGACCTATGCCTTACCAAGTGAGAGGTATGTAAGAAGCTGACCTATGCCTTACCAAGTGATAGGTATGTAAGAAGCTGACCTATGCCTTACCAAGTGATAGGTATGTAAGAAGCTGACCTATGCCTTACCAAGTGATAGGTATGTAAGAAGCTGACCTATGCCTTACCAAGTGATAGGTATGTAAGAAGCTGACCTATGCCTTACCAAGTGATAGGTATGTAAGAAGCTGACCTATGCCTTACCAAGTGATAGGTATGTAAGAAGCTGACCTATGCCTTACCAAGTGATAGGTATGTAAGAAGCTGACCTATGCCTTACCAAGTGATAGGTATGTAAGAAGCTGACCTATGCCTTACCAAGTGATAGGTATGTAAGAAGCTGACCTATGCCTTACCAAGTGATAGGTATGTAAGAAGCTGACCTATGCCTTACCAAGTGATAGGTATGTAAGAAGCTGACCTATGCCTTACCAAGTGAGAGGTATGTAAGAAGCTGACTTATGTGTTAACAAAGGACTTCAGTCTACGAGTAAGATTTAAGTGCTCATTAGATGTTTTCTAAGTCATTTGACTTCGCCCTGATCTCAAAGGAATCGGCCACTTGATGAGAGATGTTCGTCTATCGAAAAGTATAATAGCTAGGGTGTCAGGTTTCGGCTATGTACACAACGGTCCTCTTTGATGATCAATGCACAGAAAAGCGGCGTTTGCATGGTACATTGTAGTGGTAACTGGTAACTGGTATGTGTGGTATATTGTGGTGGTATGGATGATAGATAAATGGCTGGTTTGGTTACCAGGCTATGTCACACAGAGGTCAGGTGGATTACAAATTTAGCCTGGACGAGTATATTGAGCGAGTAGCGGTGAGAAAGACAAACAAAACTCCAGTTCAATATGCAAATTGTATGACCTTTCCTCGAAAATAAAATGAAAAAGTTCCAAATTAGACTTTATTCAAACATAAGTAAAACTATATTTAAACATAAAACATGACGAAAGTCTAATTTGGAACTTTTTTATTTTAATTTCGAGGAAAGGTCATACAATTTGCATATTAATCTGTCTACATGTTCCTCGCACAAGCACTGAGAAACCTAAGTACTAAAAAAACTCCAGTTTCATGAAACCAAACATAGAGTTTGTTTATGGTATTACATGAATCGTTTTGTGTTTGTTTCTATGACGAAGTCGCACAAACACAAAACAGGCAGATTAAAGTTTCATAGTTAATGTTTAGCTTTCTAAAGTTTGTTAAACTTACACCGATTGTCATCAAATAAGGCATTTTATCAAGGCGACAACATACATTTGGAGCATGTTCATTTTATGTAACCCATTAAATGAATCACCCGTTAGTAGTATTTTGATTTAAAGTCGTGAATTTCAACCGTGTCAGTATCAGTTACCTATCAACACCGAGCTGTTCCCTGACCTATGCATCTGTACAAATTATATATATATATATATTAGCACCATCCGCGGCACTTTAAATCATAGAAAGGGTACGGCTGATATTGCAAATACCTATAGTCAATGTGTTGTCAATAAATAAATAAAACTGAAATAGGGGCACCCTCAAAATATAGTGGACCAAATCCGTTGAGTTTTCAGATTTGGGTATAGGTAGGGGCATCACTGCAATTGATGACCTCCCCTTGTCTTCTTAAAACAATGTAGAAAAAACTTCCCAAAAAGTTATAGGAGGGTCTGGTATTTCACAAAGTTATTGCTGACAAATTTGAAAACGCTTTTGGAAACTGTTTAATCCAAGCAGAAGCACCATTGCTACATGAAACTCTAATAAAAGTACAATCGCCGTGGCCAAGACTGGGAGGGTTTCATTTAAAATTATGCAAGATATACCATAGATAATTGGATCGAATCTTATCAATTTAAGCATAGGATTTGGGATCTGAAGTTTACGAAGATCATGGGTACGATTTAAAATATAGACGGCCTTTCCACATGCAACTGTGTCCAATTACTAATAACGGCTGTATTATGTTGCAGATAAATGTCACTCATACATCAGACTGCTGAAGTGAAGTGTACCTAACACACAATAACCTATATTTTTGCGTGTTTTCATAAGGAAACATTTGTCACACAACTTCCTGGCTCACAAATTTATCGCGACAATATCTCAAGGCAGTCATGCGCGAGAGAGAGGTGACACTAGGTGTGAGTTGGAGGTGATTTATGGTGGGCGTATGCTGACAGACGCCTCTGCCAGCACCCTCCCTACTATCCTGAGATGCACGGTGGAGTGCGGGCCGCTGACCCCCCCCCCCCCCCCCTCTCTACTATCCTGAGATGCACGGTGGAGTGCGGGCCGCTGACCCCCCCCCCCCTCTCTACTATCCTGAGATGCACGGTGGAGTGCGGGCCGCTGACGGCTTCACCCCCCCCCCCTCTCTACTATCCTGAGATGCACGGTGGAGTGCGGGCCGCTGACCCCCCCCCCCCCTCTCTACTATCCTGAGATGCACGGTGGAGTGCGGGCCGCTGCCCCCCCCCCCTCTCTACTATCCTGAGATGCACGGTGGAGTGCGGGCCGCTGACCCCCCCCCCCTCTCTCTACTATCCTGAGATGCACGGTGGAGTGCGGGCCGCTGACTCCCCCCTCTCTCTACTATCCTGAGATGCACGGTGGAGTGCGGGCCGCTGACCCCCCCCCCCCCCCCCCTCTCTACTATCCTGAGATGCACGGTGGAGTGCGGGCCGCTGACGGCTTGGCACCTTAGCGTCGGACCGTACGACGCTCAGACGTCAGGTGTGCACCCACCGCACTTCTCCAGCCAGCTATTTATGGCATGGCTGGTCAGGTGGTGACTGACGCGTTCGGTGCGTGACTGGTGATTGGGTGGTGACTGACGCGTTCGGTGCGTGACTGGTCAGGTGGTGACTGACGCGTTCGGTGCGTGACTGGTCAGGTGGTGACTGACGCGTTCGGTGCGTGACTGGTGATTGGGTGGTGACTGACGCGTTCGGTGCGTGACTGGTGATTGGGTGGTGAGTGACGCGTTCGGTGCGTGACTGGTCAGGTGGTGACTGACGCGTTCGGTGCGTGACTGGTGATTGGGTGGTGACTGACGCGTTCGGTGCGTGACTGGTCAGGTGGTGACTGACGCGTTCGGTGCGTGACTGGTCAGGTGGTGACTGACGCGTTCGGTGCGTGACTGGTGATTGGGTGGTGACTGACGCGTTCGGTGCGTGACTGGTCAGGTGGTGACTGACGCGTTCGGTGCGTGACTGGTGATTGGGTGGTGATTGACGCGTTCGGTGCGTGACTGGTCAGGTGGTGACTGACGCGTTCGGTGCGTGACTGGTCAGGTGGTGACTGACGCGTTCGGTGCGTGACTGGTCAGGTGGTGACTGACGCGTTCGGTGCGTGACTGGTGATTGGGTGGTGACTGACGCGTTCGGTGCGTGACTGGTCAGGTGGTGACTGACAAGTTCGGTGCGTGGCTGGTGATTGGGTGGTGATTGACGCGTTCGGTGCGTGACTGGTGATTGGGTGGTGACTGACGCGTTCGGTGCGTGACTGGTCAGGTGGTGACTGACGCGTTCGGTGCGTGACTGGTCAGGTGGTGACTGACGCGTTCGGTGCGTGACTGGTCAGGTGGTGACTGACAAGTTCGGTGCGTGGCTGGTGATTGGGTGGTGATTGACGCGTTCGGTGCGTGGCTGGTGATGGGCTGGTGCAAGGGCGGATCCAGAAAATATTCAAGGGGAGGTCATCAATTGCAGTGATGCCCCTACCTATACCCAAATCTGAAAACTCAACGGATTTGGTCCACTATATTTTGAGGGTGCCCCTATTTCAGTTTTTTTTTTATTGACAACACATTGGCTATAGGTATTTGCAATATCAGTCGTGCCCTTTCTATGATTTAAAGTGCCGCGGATGGTGCTAATATATATATAATTTGTACAGAAAAGGGCGGCCTCAGACAGCTGATGCAGAATTGACCAAGAGGGTAGTCGATGTTCGTGACCGGGGGTAGCCGTTTTATTACAAGCAGTAAATGTTATGTATGCGATAGCAGTGTATCATATTGCTTGGTGTCTCGTGCGGACTTCACAAATGTGATTTAACTTACAAAAATAGGCAGGATTTTGCGAAGAATTTTTTTAAATAATTTATTAAAAAAAAATAAAAATTAAATGTTAAAATGTTAAAATTTGTAAATTTGTAAATTTGTAAATTTGTAAATTTGTAAATAAAATTGAAGACAATTTGTCGCAAAGGCTGCCCTTAAAGGTCATAAGTCAGTCATTTTCGAAGATATCGACTTCAAATTTGGTACACATATTCACCGCACACGTCTCAATCACATATATTCCGTTTTTTATAATCTGATTTGTTCTTGACAATTTTGTTTTAGAAAACAATTATTTGGATTTCTCAAAATTTTGAATAAAAAAAAACTCGAAAATCCGAGATAGCAGTTTGATGGCCCGGTCTATTGTCAGTAATTTGATTTAAGGCAATTGAGTTTATCTCAAACATCGTACCTTTGAAAGCGTTTTCCGCAAACCATTATTTTGCAACAAAAACCGAAGAACATAACGTCACTCTGACGTCATTCCCGGTTGACCTATCACAACCTCATAGTTTTCCTTTTGCCAACATGTGTATAATTGATGTGAGAGATGGTACTGCAAGTTTGGTGACGATACCGTGTTTGTGTAGGAGTTATTGCAAAATAACGGGAGGGGGGGTGCAAAAAAATAGCCCCCCCCCCCCCCCCAGTAAGTCGCGGGTTAAATTAACTACAAAAGGTATTTAGGCAAAATGAACACCCATACAACTATTATTGCGCCGCGAGGCGGCGGAAAAAAATAGAGGTTTTGAGCGGGGTGGATAACTAATTTTTGCTATTGGAACCAGGATGCAGGATCAAAACGAGGAAATATGTCTGGAGCAAAAGGTGGGTTCAAAAGACATGTTGCCCCTGCCTTCCCATGGCCAAAGGCGGGGCCATGGCTCCCATGTCCCCCCCCCCCCCCCTGCGGCCGCCAGTGTGTACAGTCTATATAAGATCCTTTTTACTGGAAAAGAACACTGATTTATTTGCGCCGCGTAGCGGCCCGGAATTTTTTGCTGATTTTGTTTTGGTCTGGATAACTAGGCCCTAAAAATAGAAAGGTTCTATAATCTATATATATCATCCCAAGGGCACCAATGCAGCCACTCAATGAGATTCTTCCACCGCAAAGATAGAAGGAATTTCGCCGCAGTGGCACAAAAATGTGATATCTTCGACTTTTTAATCAAAAAATTATAACAGCCTGGTTGCAGTTGCTTACCAGTTTCAAATACCGTTCATGGATTTCCAGCCATGAACCACATAATAAAAAAGCCAAAATGGTGGGCCCTATGGGTTCGTTCGCGACAAACAAAATATCAGTCAACAAACATCGTGGCATCGAGGATTTAGCAGGACGCACGTATGCAATATGTGCCGCGAAGCGGCGCGTTTTTTGTCTCTTAATTTTGCACCATTTCGCATAAAATAGGTGGGTTTTCAGCAATTTGGTGGGGGCACCAGGGCATTGGTGCCCCGCCTTCCCCATCCTCCTGGATTCAAGAGGACACGGTGCCCGATGACCCCCCCCCCTGTTCCACCGCCTATATGGAAGTGGATCCCGAGTTCCGAGGGCTCTCAGGGCCCCCCGATTCCGATACGTTGTTGCCTCTGGTATAAAGTCACGTTGGTGTCCCTTCATAACCCAAGGGACGGGAAGCATGAAGGGACATTTTTTTGGCATAATTTAGCAATTCAAATTAAGCATCATTTCGCGAGAAAAAAGTTTTCCAGCGATAAATTTCTTGTGATTTCATGGCGGCACCAGACCATTGTTTCCCCCTCCTGAATTCAAGGAGGCACGGTGCCCCGGTGCCTTCCCTCGCCCCACAGTACCGCCTACCGGTACGGTGGTACCCCTGGTACACCGGCGCCGTCGTGGCCCTGGTACACCAGCGCGGTAGTGGCACTGGTACGCCGGCGCGGTGGTACCCCTGGTACACCGGCGCGGTGGTGCCGCTGGTGCACTGGCGCAGTGGTGCCCCTGGTACACCGGCGCGGTGGTGCCTCTGGTACCCGGCGCGGTGGATTGTTCATAGAAGTTTGGTACATATTCGCAAAAGATAGTGCATGAAACATTATGTGCCTTCATGGTAAATAACAATGCGTAGGCAGGCTAATTTTCGCTGGGTTCCATATGCTATTAAAATATTGGAATACAAAAAATGGAATTACAAAATTGTGACTTGTGACTCCAAATTGTAATTACACAATTGTTATAACATAATCGAACCTGACCTAAACTTTACAGCAATTACGGCCACAGGGACCCACGTTTAGAACTCTCCGCTCGCATTCGCCTGCTGCGCTGCGACCTACGGGGAGGGGGGGGGGGGCTGTCTCCACCCCCGGACCCCCAGACCATCTCGTTACGAGCGAGTGCGAAGCGCTCCCTCGTCTTTCCGTGGTATATGGTAAAAATATGATTATGAGCGGCCCGGCCCGGCCCGTGACGACGCTTTTGAGAAGCTCATATCTCTGCAACCACACGTACGATTGACAAGCTGACTTCTTCGCTGAGCAGCCCCATCCCACCTACTCTGTTTGAGACCGGTGCCGACTCATGTGGGTGACTACCACTGCGCGCGGCGCGTGCCGCGTGAGGGGTGTTGAAAAGGGTTTTCTCGCAACAACTCCGCAACGGCTGAGCCGATTGTGTGCAAATTTGGTGTGTGGTTAGGGACCCCTCAGCCGCCAATTTTCCACAAGTCAGGGGTGGGGTGCCTCTGCACGTGCGCACGTGCACACCCCTATTTTATATCTCAGGAACGGCTGAACCGATTGCGTTCTAATTTGGTGTGTGGTTAGGGACCTCTCAGCCGTTGCCTTTCCACAAGTCAGGTGTGGAGTGGCTGCACGTGCGCACGTGCACACCCCTATTATATATCTCAGGAATGGCTGAGCCGATTGTGTTCAAATTTGGTGTGTGGTTAGGGACCCCTCCGCCGCCGCCTACCCACAAGTCATGGGTGGGGTGCCTCTGCACGTGCGCACGTGCGCACCTTTTTTGTATCTAAGGAACTACTTGCCCGATCGGGTTGAAATTCACCATACATTAATTTCGCGCTCGCTCGTTCATCGCTAACTACGGCGCCTTACTGGTAGATAAAACCTAACGCTACGGCGTAAATAAGTTGTCCGATGTATTTTCGCGGCCCCGCCCCTTGCAATTGCCAAAAATACGGAGACAAAACGTTCCAACAACACGTACGAACACTGAAAAAAGAACGTTCCAACGAAAGAAGAAAAAAACATTCCAACGGATCCACGTACGAACGCTTCCAAATGCGGCCCCACCGGCCACGCCCCTTGCATTGTCAAAATATACGGAGAAAAGGCGTGCCAACAACACGTACGAAGGCTGCAAAAAAAAAAACGTTCTAACGAAACCGTTCCAACGGATCCAAAAAATATACGGATAAAAGCATTCCAACAAGACGTACGAACGCTGACAAAAAAACAAAGGGCTGAAGCCCTCTCAACTGAATAGGATCCTACACCCCTGCGACGTGGAAATGGGCTCAGTCGGTTACGGATGAAATTTCCTTCGTTTTCCCTTCGACACACCGCTGCTGCGAAAGGAAAACGAAGGAAATTCCATCCGTAACATGTAGGGGCGTCGCCGACAGGGGGGGGGGGGGGTTGGGGGGACGGTCCTCCCGACCCCCACTCTCAGAAGGAGGGGTGGGGTCCCCCCCCACACACACACACACCACTTTTTTCGGGGAAGTTAACAATTTATTGTAAAAATTGTCTTTGCAGCAGGCAAAGTTCAGCTATCCACAGTAAAAAAAGTAGACATTTCGCGCCGCTTCGCGGCATGACACAAGTTTCTCAATTCGGAGACCAGGCCAGGACCATCTCCCCAAGCCATCTCCCCCCAGGCTCTTCCAGTTCCACAGGGACCATTTATGCGCGGAAAAGTCGTTCTGCCCCTTGCTGTTTTCAAACCATTTTTGTTACTGTTACTAGTTGTTTGTTACAGTTCGGTACATATGTAGGGGAGACCGGGGCTATATGCATCACGGGTTGAATGCATCAGCGTTTATAACTAAAAAACTACCCATGATATGGAAACGCCAGTGTGTCTACAAGAAACGCGCATACGCAAACCCTTTGCAACGGCGAAACGAGCGCTCTTAGAAGCTGGCTGATCTGGCAGACGCCGACAGAGTGATTTTTGAGGAAGAAAGTTAATATTTGCTAATAAATTCAAAATATAGTAGACTCTTCGCAACTTCAGGCGTGGTGAAACGGACTTAATCTTATCGTAGAATATAGTTCTGGGGTTAAACGATGGGAGATCTTGTCTGAACTGCTTAACCCTATTCCCAGCGGGGGGCATATTATGCCCCTCCGGTGGTTTTTCACTTGCCGCTTCTAAACCGTTAAACCGTCCTGAAACTTTGTGACTTTTCCCAAAATTGAATAGCGCGTGTTGTGTTGACATTTTTAAAAAATCGGTACAGCAGAGGCGGTTCCAGGTTCCTGTTTTAGGGAGGGTGTTACGAATGCGGTTTTGCGGCGCATACTTCCTTCGTGGTTTGCAGTGCAATACATGCGTCAGAAACAATTTCAATGCAATATGCATCATAGATACTGGGATTGTACATATTTTGTGGCAGAGGCTCACCAGGATAAAAAAAATGGGAGGCGATACCCACCCTCAAATTAGGTCCAACTTCAAATTAGTAAGATGATAAAAGCGTTACGCGCATGGTGTCTCCATGTTTTTTCCTGGATCCGCCTATGCGCAATATATCAAATTTAACAAATTACAGCATATAATGCCCACATTTGAAGTTCTTGTCGTCCCAAACAATCACGAACAGCACAGATTTTTTCCCAGAAAATCCCCCCCATTTTACATTCCCTGAATACGCCTATGATTTTTTATTTTGCTTTTAGTCTTTTGATATATTAAAGACCAGTACATTTGAAGCTCAAAAACGCTTGGAGCATGAACATCGGTCGAGCCACATGGCCGCAATGACCTTTCAAAAAACACCCAAAATTGTCGGATTTTTTGCCCCCTGCCCCCCCCCCATTTTTAAACAAAACAGAAAATGTCTGGGTCCAAAAAGAGAGATCTTGTCATGACGAATCGAATGGCGTTTTCCCCATCGAAATCGTCCGAGCAGTTCTCGAGGTCTCTGGGGGAGGCAGAATCTGCCCCCCCCCCCCCCCCCCGCAGGTTACCGTAATTCTGGCCGCCCGCAAAGAATAGGGTTAAACTTCCACCGTTTTTTTTGCGCTAAAAACGAATCAAAGTGGGCATGGGGCAAGTTGAATCGTTTTTGAAGGGGCAGGTTGCAACGTTAGGTTAATATGACATAAATAACGAACATTAGTTAATAGCGTGGAATATCTAGTACAGCATATAATGTGGTGTTTAAATATGCTATACTAGGAAATATAATTGATACATAATACAAAGTCCAATACAAAAGTTGTCCAATATGAGTACATTTTGTCATTGATTTTATACGTTCCATGGGGTAGATTCAACCTGCCCCGGTAGCGGGGTTAAATGCATCACTTGCAGAGCTGTCGGCATTGTCGCTGTACCTGTTTATACTTCGTTAGAGTAAAAATGAATATGTATTTTGGTGGGGAAAAGCCACACTTTTCCTACAGAAGTGTCCGCTTTCAAATATATTCCCCGAGTCGACGGCTAGGAAGGCCAATGTGAAAATTGATGCATCTCATCCCCGGTCTCCCTATACGGTTATTATTATCATATGTACCATTGAGCGCTGACTGCCATTGGTCATCGTGATACGAGGATAATGTATATAAAAAACTACCTTCATTTCAATATTTTTCATCATACCGAGATGTGTAACCAGGAAAAGGGTTACCTGAGGCTTGGCTCCACTCACGGTCTGGTTCCAATATTAAAATGTCGTTTTCCCTGACCTAAAATTAAAATTTTCACGCCGCTTCGCGGCGTCAAATCGGTGGCCATCATCATAGCGAAGCCATCGTCATCGTATTCGGTTCCTCGTAACGCTGAATTGAATTTATATAATTTTTTGCTTCTTACCCTATACATGGCCCACCGCCTATACCTATGTCTGGATTTTATCAGGAAAACCCATTACAAGAAATCGTGCAGTTTGACGGCGCTTAATAACAAGCACCTACTGTAACATGAAAATCCACACACAAGATGCTGCAAAGGCTTCTTTAAATACTGCAAAAAAATGGGAGTACATTTTTTTCTTCTTTCATTTCAGCCAACCCCCCACTCAAAAATGCTCGGCGACGCCACTGGGTACATACACGCAAAAAAATGGGAGTACATTTTTTTCTTCTTTCATTTCAGCCGACCCCCCACTCAAAAATGTTCGGCGACGCCACTGGGTACAGTACTCCCCTATCCCAGCAACCTTTCGCTGAAGAAAATGTACTCCATGTATATAATTTACTTCATGTGTCGCCAATGTGTTCCATGTTGAAGCTCAATCAAATTAAATATATATAAACAAATGTTTGGCAGGGGCCTGAGAGGGGCGCTCTGGCCGCCTGAGAGGGGGTGCTCTGGCCGCCTGAGAGGGGCGCTCTGGCCGCCTGAGAGGGGCGCTCTTGCCGCCTGAGAGGGGGTGCTCTGGCCGCCTGAGAGGGGCGCTCTGGCCGCCTGAGAGGGGGCGCTCTGGCCGCCTGAGAGGGGGTGCTCTGGCTGCCTGAGAGGGGGTGCTCTGGCCGCCTGAGAGGGGGCGCTCTGGCCGCCTGAGACGGGGTGCTCTGGCTGCCTGAGAGGGGGTGCTCTGGCCGCCTGAGAGGGGCGCTCTGGCCGCCTGAGAGGGGGCGCTCTGGCCGCCTGAGAGGGGGTGCTCTGGCTGCCTGAGAAGGGGTGCTCTGGCTGCCTGAGAGGGGGCGCTCTGGCCGCCTGAGAGGGGGTGCTCTGGCTGCCTGAGAGGGGGTGCTCTGGCCGCCTGAGAGGGGCGCTCTGGCCGCCTGAGAGGGGCGCTCTGGCCGCCTGAGAGGGGGTGCTCTGGCTGCTTGAAAGGGGCACTCTGGCCGCCTGAGAGGGGCGCTCTGGCCGCCTGAGAAGGGGCGCTCTGGTCGCCTGAGAAGGGGCGCTCTGGGCGCCTGAGAGGGGGCGCTCTGGCCGCCTGAGAGGGGGCGCTCTGGCCGCCTGAGAGGGGGCGCTCTGGCCGCCAAGCTCAGGTCAATAGTTCAAGCTCCAGAGCTCATCAAAGGTCAAAAAGGCTATTTTTTAGCAAAACAGTTTTCACAAATATATTTTTACCTAACACAGATAGGACAATAATGTTGACGCCATCGTGTTTGTCTCGTCAAGGCGCATATGCATGATGACTAGGTTAGGTCAACTTAGAAATTTGACCTCAGGTCAATGTCAAGTGGTGACCCAATTAGGTCATGTTGCACATTGGGAGACGTGCCTCGACGCGACAAACATATTGGTGCCACATTCACTTCTCTATCTTGATTTCGTTGAGAGTTATTGGCAAACAAATGTAGGTGACCTCGGGTGACCTCATCTGACCCTGTAGGGGTCACTGAACAACATTTTCACCTGGAATTTCAAGAATGGCCTAAGATAACATGATCCAGAAGGAATTGGGTTGACATAATTCGTATCCTCAGAATAGGAAGCATTTGATTATTTCCCCATTGAGTTATAATGGGGAGGTCACGAAATTGACCCAACCTTAGGTCACCGATATTTAAAAAAAATCCGAGATAAACGTATTGTAGGTACTATTGCCCTTATGAAATCCTGTAAGTACGAAATCGATCGGGCAAAAAGTGTGGCTGTGGTAAGACCGGAAACATTGTTGGAGGTGGGGTCACGTGACCTGGTCTGGTGACCTGACCTGAGATGACCCGAGGTATTTTTTTATACATAATATGTGCAATTGATGCCCGAACAGCTGTACAGATTTTACGCTATCCTCGAAAAACCCTAGGGGGGGGGGGCGTCTTAACGTCCACCCCCCCCCCCCCCCCCCCCCCCGGCACGGCGCGGGACGATATATGTACATTTCTTAAAAAAATCATAAATCTTTGATGGGGGGGGGGGTGGCAACCACTGAACTCAATAACAACTGGAAGGTGCCTGAGAGCGGTCGCGGCCGGCCGCCACGCTGGAACGCCGGGCCGGGCAAGGGGTGGCGAGGAGTATGAATGGAGGGGTCAGACGCGTTTTATTAAACCTGTCATTATAAGCTTCATGATTGTAAATATGAATATATTTTGGGTGAATATTGGACGGATTTGATTGCGCTTTACAGCTGTATAATTTGTATCGATTTTTTTTAATTTATTTTATCTTCATAGTGCATACTCCAGGCCGATCATTTCTCTACACATGTGTGTCCCATGTCCGTGCGACTCGTGGTTGCCGAGATACTGGTCCGGGATTGCAACCCCCAACAACTCCGCTGTGTTAATCCGCGTTCGGTTCGGCGCTCCAATATGGCGGCCAGGAGCGACAGCCCGAGCCATACCCGGCAGAGAGGGGCGCCACCCTCTGGGGGCAACAGGGGGCAAAACAACAAAATTATAGGTATATTTGATCCACCACAGACCACAGCTGCCATGTTTATCAACCGATTTTAACGCAACTAATGAGGATCGATAGATATTTAATTGGGGATTCATATATAATGGTGACATTTGAAAATTCAAAATCATAGGCGTTCGCAGGTCACTAAATACGGAGGTGAAATAGATGCGTAGTAAAACCGTCTTGTGTTGGCTTTTTTGATAAATTAAATGGTGCGTTTTTGTGACATCAGACACAACAGTTATAAAGCATATTTCCATCCATAGGCGGCGCCAGGTTAGCGAAAAGGGGAAGCAAAATATATAAAAAATAACTTTCTGGAAATCTCCCCTTTTCGAGTCCTCTGCCGTGCAATACTTATTATAGTTCACTAACATTTTTTGTTTGTATGTACGTAACTAATTTTGTTTGTATGTAACTAATTTGAAATTGTTTAAATCACCGTAAACCTATGTAACTCCTTTATACTTCAGGCAGTTGGAAAGAAGCCGTGAAGGCCGCATCTCCGTAATATCGCGAAACGTCGCCGAAAAAAATGGCCCTGGAACCGCCTCTGTTAAGGTTATGAACTCAAAATTTTGACTCCATATGCGGAAATCAATGATAGGAAAAGTCCTAAAATTTCATGGGCGTGCTCCCAGCCGTTCCGAAGATATCTGCGAAAAACCTGAGGGGTGGGCAGAATCTGCCCCCCTGCCACTAAAAGGGGTAAGTAAATCATTGGAAATGTTTCTAAGAGATCGCCACTCAAGTTATGAATGAGTGGAAATTTTAACGAAATTTGCGATCGAGTTTAATACCATGACTACATCAGTGTTTTCAAGAACAAGGCTTCACATTTCTGTTAACCACCGACCTAGTGATAGCGCACTGCAAGGGCTTTGCGCCGAACACGAACTGCAGGGGGGCTTGATCCTCCCCCCGTGAGATCTAAAAAACTACGCAACATAGCGACAAGCGGAAAGTGGAGTTTGATAGCTTGATACAAGTTCTATCGAAAGTATTTCAGTATTTTTTAGGTCAGGTCAAAATTGAAGTCCCCAGAGGTCATCAAAGGTAAAATTTTCCAGTTTTTCCTGTTTTAGGACATCGCTCCAGAACTTCCCATATATCTCGGAAACTATGCTAGCTAGAAACAAACCAAAAAAAGCGTTCGCCAGCCATTTAAATTTTAAATCGACAAAATGTCCTCAAATTTGATTTTAGGTCAATATTTGAGGCTCCAGAGGTAAAAAAAGTGCTGTTTTTTTGCAAAACCGTTTCTCGCTAATAACGTTTTACCTAATAACGATAACGGAAAACTGTTTGCGCCATTATGTTTACCTCTTCAAGGCGCTTCACATGATGTACATGGTGACCCTGTTAGGTCAACTTCAAAATATGACTTCAGGTCACGTAACCTTGACCTGAGGTCAAGACCCAAGTAGGTCATGTTGCATATAGGGAGACATGTTTCGACGAGATAAACACATTTATGTCGGTTTTACTTCTCTATCTTCATAATGTCGCGATTTATTGACAAAGAAGTGATGGTGACCTCGCATGGCCTCAAATGACCCCATAGGAATCACTGAACAAAACTTACACTTGGATCATCAAGGATATCCTATAATAACATGATCCAGAACTAATTGGAATAATATCATGCATATCCTTGAAATAGGAAGCATTTGAATATTTCCCCATTGACTTAGTATGGGGAAGTCACGAAATTGACCTGACCTTAGGTCACTGACATCAAAATTCCGAGATAAACGAATTGTAAGTACTTATGCCCCCATGACACCCTGTAAATTTAAAACTTATCGGTGAGAAACTCTGGCTTTGGCACAACTGCAAACGTTTTTGGGGGTGGGGCCACTTGACCTGGTCTGGTGGCCTGACCTGAGATGACCCGAGGTTCATTTGTTTTAAGTGTGCGCAATTGATGCCCTAACAGGTGTGCAAAAACTCCGCGGCGTTGCGCGCCGCCGTTTTTTCGGTATCTGAGAAAAACCTGAGAGGGGGGGGGGGGGGCGGAAATCAACGGTGCGCCCTGCAGTGCGCGGGTTATGAGTTGCGGCCCATCACCTAACAATCTGCGTCCCTGTTACAGTTTATGACATCAAACGTAATTAGCTCATCCCTATATGCAACGCCCTCGTGTGATTTGATAACATGCTATCTGATCAATGCAACTCTGACCCATTTAATGAACACACAGCCATGCACCACTTAACAAACACACAGGCACGCAGAACACACAGAACACCCCTGCATTTCCGTTATCTTCCATCTTTCCGCTCTGTTTGTCACCACCGGGAAGGAAGGGGTGACAGCCGTGAACGTCCGGCCCTCGCCCCGACCATGGACGGGCGTTGTCCACCCGTGTCCGGGCCACAGCGTGGGAGAGTCGCCACGGCGGATTTCGGCGAGATCCAGGAGCCGATAAACACACTCACTGCCGGGTATTGACCGGTCAGTCCGGCTAGCCGCGGCTGTTGACCGGTCAGTCCGACTAGCCGCGGGTATTGACCGGTCAGTCCGACTAGCCGCGGGTATTGACCGGTCAGTCCAGCTAGCCGCGGGTATTGCATATAGACCGGTCAGTCCGGCTAGCCGCGGCTGTTGACCGGTCAGTCCGGCTAGCCGCGGGTATTGACCGGTCAGTCCGACTAGCCGCCGCTGTTGACCGGTCAGTCCGGCTAGCCGCGGGTATTGACCGGCCAGTCCGGCTAGCCGCGGGTATTGACCGGTATGTCCGGCTAGGACTTCGGTCTGGGTCGACCGGTGGCTGTGCCAGAGCCGGCACCCACTCCGTCCCGTATTTACTCCGAACCAAATGACCCAGCCAAACAGTGCAGAACTGCAGACAACCCGGGATGGAAATATTCCAAGAGTTGTTGCGAAGCTAATATGCTTCTTCATTCACGTTGCCTTTATTCCATGCCGAACCTCAGTTGGATGCAATCAAGCACAATGCATGCCGTATTCGAACACGCATTGTTTTCCCAATGCAGTGCAATGTGAATCAGGCATTTCATCGACATTGTCCTATTCCCATGCGTGGCTAAGCATTTGGGCTTCATCGAACTCCCTACGCATTGTCCAAGCACGATGGCAGAACAGCTCCGGGAATCAAGCCCCAATTACCTTGCTACATGCTGTCATTGGCCGGTGCTCGACAACGCTGACCAATCACACGGCAGGACTCGCGGTATCGTAGTCACGTGACCTGGCGGGCTGGACCGCCGCCCCGGGCGGTGCTCGCCACTCGCCAGGTCTGCGGCAGTAACGCGGCAGGTATGTGTAGGCTGTCTGGCGGGACAGGCGTCTCCCGCCCCGGCCAGGAGCGCGGCGGGCCGACGCAGTTGATTTGTGTTGGCGCACGCCGGCCTCCCTGGCTGGCGCGGAGGAATGTCGGGGGGGGGGGGGGGGGGGGGGGGAAGCCCGCGCGTCCGCTGAGATCGATTGTTGTCTGAGACTATAGAGACACACTGTGAGACAAATAGCGGAAACAACACAGGGGAAAATGGAGATTGAACGAAAATAACGAAATATTTGAGAACCGAACGAAAATATTGAGAAAAATTGTGATTACTAAGATACACTAAACAGGCTGAGAATCACAAATTTGGAAATGGATTCAATTATATCGACAAATGAGAAGCTTCTGTCTTTTAGAAGAAAATGCAACTAACGCTATTGCAGCGATATAATGCAGCGATTGCAGCGATAATATGCACCCGAAGAACAACGGGACAACGTACTAATCGACATGACCGTGATCGGAGCAATTAAACTGTCACGAAAAACAGCTGGCACGCGTATTTTGGTTTCGCCTAACCAGAACCGGGCCTGTTTTTCTACACCCCCCCCCCCCCCAACCCACTCACAGGGGCGGATCTAGCCGTGGGTTTGGGGGGAGCAAATCCAGTGGCATATTTCCAAAAAGTTGTTAAGCGGGTGGGAAGGGGAAGGTGTGTGTGTGTGTGGGGGGGGGGGGGGGGTTAGCAGGTCGTCAGCTGTCAGCGAGAAAGTTGTTGACGGGTGGGGGGGGGGGGGGGGGTAGACTGGGGCGTCGACGATAAATTTTTTGAGTGGGGTGGACTGAAATGACGAGACAAAAATGTACCAAAAATGTCCCCCCATTTTACCATGTACCCCCCCCCCCCCCATTGTATGCGTGTATTTAAGCCTTTGCATCATTTGTAATGTGGTTTTCATGTTATAGTAGGTACTTGTTATTTAGCGCCGTCAAGCGGCGCGAAATTTTACGGGTTTGCCTGATAAAACCCGGAAAAAATAAGGGTCACTCTGGTGCATGTCAAGGACCCTCAGACACTGAAGGGCTTTCGAAGCCGGCCCAGGGGGCCTCTTGGGCATGTCCAGGGGCACATTGAGCCCACTTAAGGGCGCAAAAACATGCCCAGGGACCTTTCGAGCATGCTCTGGGGCCTATTGAGCCCACTCAGGGGCCAACAAAATATGCACAGGGGCCTCTAGAGCATGTCCACTTGTCCAGGGGCCAATTGAGCCCAACCACGGCCCAACAAACCTGCAAGGTGGCCTCCCGAGCATGTACAGGGGCCCATTATAGTCTGTTTTGGGACCTCTTGAACCTGCCCAGGGGCCCATTATAGTTTCCCCAGAGGCCCATCGAGTCTGTTCAGGGGCCTCTCGAACTTGCCCAGGGGCCATTAGAGCCTGCCTAGAGGCCTCTCGAGCTTGCCCAGGGGCCCATTGAGTCTGTTCAGGGGCCTCTCGACCCTGCCCAGGGGCCTCTCGAGCTTGCCCAGGGGCCCATTGGGTCTGTTCAAGGGCATCTTGAACCTGCCTAGGGGTCATTAGAGTCTGTTCAGGCCAGGGGCCTCTCGAGCTTTCCCAATGGTACATTGATCCTGTTCAGAGGCCTCTCGAACCTGCCAAGGGGCCATTGAGTCTGTTCAGGGCCATCTCGAGCTTATCCAGAGGGTCATTGAGTCTGTGAACGGGGCTCTCTAGCCTGCTCAGGGGTTGCTAGCTGTCGCCTGGAGCGCCTGCTATAGCTGGAGCGCCTGCTAGCCGTGGTCGGCGCGGTCATAATGAGCGGTAATGTGCTGTACTCTGACCCACCCGGTGCAATGTTTTCTTGGGTTTAAAAATAGTAATTTGTTAAGCCTGATGCGCTTTTGAATTCGAGTGGGGGTGGTGGTAGTACAAAACAATTGAACAATGTTCCTCTCAGGAGAGTGTGTGCTGCAATATTTGTCAGCCAGGGGCGTCGCCGACGGGAGGGTCGTGGGGGGAGGTCTGGGCAAACTCCCCCCACTTTTAGAAGGCGGGGGAGGATCGACCCCCTCCCCCCCCCCCCACACACACACAACACACACACACACTTTTTGCGGGAAAAATTCACAATTTATCGTACAAATTGCCTTTGCAGTGTAGTCAAAATCCAGCTAAATCCAGCTAGTATCGGACTGGAAAATTTCGCGCCGCAGTGTCACAATTGCTTATACAAATTTCGAAAATGGGAAAAATAATTTCATTAAAGGAAATAGTTCACCTTCGGATTTTTTTCTTCAGAACACGATTTTATTATATTTTTTAATACAGTTTCTTTTTTTCTTTTAAAAATGGTTCTACATCGCGCCAATTCAGGACAGAAGGTTGTAAATTATTGATTTTATGGTGTGCGTTATTGGTCTGCGCATGCTCCATGGCAGTGCTGGCACTTTCAGACGGTACGGTACATCATATATGCGCCGTATTCCTTCGCCAAAAAGCAAATATCTTCGGCTGGAGAGTCTTTTCAGCCAAGAAAAGTTTCAGATAAGGATTTCTCAACACGGGCTACAAAACTGCTATTTCAGTTCAAAACCCTGTTGAAGGTGAACTATTTCCTTTAAGTGTCTGGCGGCAGAGGCTCGCTCTCCTTGGCGGTAATTGCTGGCCCCAGGGCCCATTCCTTTCATAAAATATTCCCTTTTAAGCAGACTTGTCAATGATTCATATTTGTCATGAGTCGATTCACAGTGATTCACGGACCATAATGAATGATTCAATCATGATTCAATCACTCAACATTACCATAATGAATGATTAAATCATGATTCAATCACTCAACATTACCATAATGAATGATTCAATCATGATTCAATCACTCAACATTACCATAATGAATGATTCAATCTTGATTCAATCACTCAACATTTAAGGGAAGTGTCGACTCCTTTGTCTAACTCCTTTGATCTTGAATGTGCGACTCTAAGATTTTATGAGCGTGATAGGGAGGTCATGCTCTACCTGTGTGCCAATTTTCATGCACATCAGAATAGTCTGCTGTTTGACCTTAAACATATGACCTGCTCTAACTCCTTTGATTTTAAATGTGAGACTCTAAGATTTTACCAGAATGATCACTAGGTCGTGATCTATCTGTGTACCAATTTTGAAGCCAATCCAAAATAGTCCACGAATGTATTTCCGAATGTGAATGTGAATGTGAGCCAATTGAACACGCGTGTTGTTTATTTTGATTATACAATGATATTTATCATATTTATTATAATTTCAAATTCCAAGTTCCAAAAGCATTAATGATTTTACGTTTCACTTTTTTAAACGAATAGAACATTTATTTTGAATTTGCATTAGGTATTATTTGTATAAAGCATGATGTGGAATAAAGCGGCGCCGATGCGACAGTGATATTTGGGACATGCGGAGGTCATGCAAATGTTTGTTTATGATTTAGTTTTTGATATGGTATAGCCTAGAAATTAGGAAAAGGTGGGTACCTTTTGATAATTTTTCGTGTGAAAAAGGTGTGCGTGTACTGTGTGGTTTATGAACCAAAGTATGAGTTAGTTGCCTTTTCTAAGTATTTAGGTACCTACCCCTAACCCTACCAGTTCCAAGGTATTCACCTAGTTAGGGCTGATTGAACAGTGGCTTTGTGTCCACTGGAGTTGGACACAAAGCCTCGCTTTCTTTACGCATAGATGAATTACAGGCTACAGCTCAGGACACAGAGCTCATATAATTGGCCATTAAGTGCCTGGTTTGTCCACAGGGCACAGATGAATGCTGGGCCGCTGACATTTTTTGTGGACAGTTTATGCTGTTCGACCAAAAAAGAATGATTCTTTGAGCAATGAATGATTCAATCAGCCAATTTTCTCTGTATGAATGATTCAATCAGTAACTCACAACAGGTTTGCGCATGAGGTGAATCGATTCATGAGTCATTCATTTGAAATAAGAATGATTAAATCAAAAGTAGTCGATTCACATTGAATCATTGACAAGTCTGATTACCAATGTTTGACATTGAATAATTTGTTAAATCTCTAAAAATAAAATGGATTAGAAGATTAATGGTGGGAAAAGAGTCGACTTGGTGTCTTCTAGTACTACCACAATTTAAGAAAGAATTCATTTGGAGTTTCGGTGTGGTAGCACTGCGAAAGGTGTTATCAAATATAGCAAACCCCTTCTCAGGGCCTATTTTAAGGGAAAACCACTGGGGGGGGGAGGCAAAAAGGTACCCCATTTTTTTTTGGGGGGGGGGGGGGCATCTTTTTGTGGCAAAAAGGTACCCCCCATTTTCCCCCTCTGCAGATTTGGGCCGGTCACCTTAATTTGGCATTCGAGTTTAAGAAATTCACTTTTCGAACACCACCCAGGACTACTGTACCCCGGGAGGCAGTGCTGGGTGTTGTCCACACCCAGCACTGTGTGGACACAGTGCTGGGTGTGGACAACACCCAGCACTGCCTACCGGGGTACAGTGGAACCAGGCATGTCTCCCAGGGTACAGTGAAACCTGGCACTGCCCCCGGGGTACAGTGGAACCCGGCACTGTCCTCCAAGGTACAGTGGAACAAGAGAGGATCTCCAGAAATATGCACCTCTACCCGCAATTTGCACCTCCACCGTCGCTCTGATCCCAGAACCACAGTAAAGCCGACCCTCCCGCAGTTCATCGCTTCGTTCATCGGTGACTTCTGACCCTTCCACTGCCCGTTTGTGAGGCGGGCAGCTATTGGTTGGCACGTGGTCTTTACTATCATCTCTACTACGATGGATAGCCTCTACTCGAGGACCCGCTAATTGCGAGCTACTACGCCCGATGCTGTGCCGGCGTGGGCTTACAACTCACCGAATAGAGGCGGTCTTAAGGTCGAGATGCCTCAGTGCACTCAAGTGGGGAAAGAATCAGTTTTTTCTTCTAATATTGTGATTTAATTGGAAGGCGTAGAATAGTGAAAAGTGACAGAGAGCTGCCTATGTGTGGGACGGAGATGTACTGCTTATTTTTTCAGGGATATCTATTGTTGTTATGAAACTCTGATATGTTTTACCCATCTACAGTAGTACCTACCATTACTTTTGCAGTGACCTGTACATCGGCGTCGATCTACCCGCAGAGTGCATAATAGGGAACCGGCGCACTTGAGCGCGCGCACTGTTTACCTAATTCAATTCACCATAAACTCGGCAGGTGTGACGGGTTTGTGACGTACATACATCTGAAAATGACGTCAGGGTGTATAATACTGTTTGTCATCAAAATATCCACAGTTCCGGGGTTTTATGACAAATTAATAGCAGAATCGTTATCTGCGTACTCTGTTTAGTCATTGTATAGCATTCGCTGGAATCTACCAAGGTCGACTATTCCCATGAAAGCTTTACTTTGAGTTTAACAGGACATGCCAGAGACGGCGATCACGGTAGCCGTCCTTTGCCGGCCTCAGGTGGTCACATGACCCTGCGGGCCAGCCGGGGCCGGACAAGCGCGAGGTTGGTGGGTCGTGGATGCAAGTTGTGCAACCACCACCAAACACTGCAGGGTTGTGCATCCGCACGCGCTGCTCCGAAACCAGACGACGCAGAATTTCAGAAATTTAATATGATATTTTTACAACATGAAAATTCGTGTGCGTTTAATTATCAGTCACATCAACCGAGTAGCTGAGGATAAATATGCAGCCTCTGAAAACCATGAGAACGGTAGGGCGGCTCATACGTATATTTTCCCCTTATAGTTCGCGGAAGAACTCGCGTCCGCTCGGAAATAATGTTTTTTTAAGCCATTGTGACAATCCAGGAGGGAGCAGATTCCACCCCCCCCCCCCTAGCAAGTTAAATGGAATGTAAATGTGCGCTAAAAGCATGAAAGTAAAGCACATTTGGAACTAAAAACGAACGATTACAATATACTGTTTTTCGTGGACTGGTTCGTAGTTCAAATTATGTGTTATATACCAGTTTGCGCAATGCGCAATCTCATATCCTGTTTGCGCTTCCCGTTCCCCTAACCAATTCCCAGATGCCGTTTCTGTTTCCCTTTCTGTTTCCCATTTCTCGTTTCCGTTTATGTGTCCTATTCTGTTCCCATTGCCATTCTCGTATTCATTCCCTAATTCTGTTCCCGTATCCTGTTCCCGTATCCTGTTCCCGTATCCTGTTCCAGTATCCTGTTCCAGTATCCTGTTCCCGTATCCTGTTCCCGTATCCTGTTCCCGTATCCTGTTCCAGTATCCTGTTCCAGTATCCTGTTCCCGTATCCTGTTCCCGTATCCTGTTCCAGTATCCTGTTTCGTCCAGTAAAGCTTCTTTTAATGGATATGCTGTTTATGTTCCAAAATGTATGAACACAGATAAGACAAATGAGCGTTTACAATGGATAATGCCACCAAAACATCACACTTAAACATCCTCATAGGACTGGACAAGGGACATTTCCACACATCGAACAGGACGAGACACCGCAGGGAACAAACATAGCGTGGTCAGTGCTCGGCAATCAGACGAAGAGAACTGCTTACTCAGCCTTCTCCTCGACTTCAGCAGTCTTGGCCGCCACCTTGTAGACCAGAGGGGCGCCCAGGCCGTACGGGTGAAGGCCGTGGGCGTAGGGGAAGGGAACAGCCGCGTAGGTGATGGGGGTCTGCACTTCCTTGACGACAGGGGCGGTGTAGGTGACAGCGGGGGCGTAGTGGAAGGCAGGGGCAGCGTAGTGGAGGGCAGGGGAGGCGTAGGTGGCGGGCACGTAGGTCTCGTGCTCCGTCTCCTTCAGCTCCAGGAGGGTGGTGTCGGCCGGGGTGGCGGCCTCTACCTTGTCCAGGGAAGCAGTCTTGAAGGTGGCCTTGGCGAGGGCGGGCAGCAGCACGGCGCTGCGCTTGCGACGCTCAGCGGACACAACGGCCGGCTCCTCAGCAGACTCCTCCTTGGCCTCAGAAGCCTCGGCAGCCACGTTGTAGACGAAGGGAGTGGCCAGGCCGTACGGGTGGAAGCCGTAGGCGAAAGGAGTGGCAGCGTAGGTGGCGGGGGCAGCCACCTGCTTGACAACAGGGGTGGTGTAGGTGACGGTGGGGGCAGCGTAGGTGATGACAGGGGCAGCAACGTGCTTGACAACAACCTTGTTGACCACCGGGGCGGAGTAAGTGACCGCGGGGGCGTAGTGGAAGGCAGGGACGGCGTAGTGGAGGGCAGGGGCGGCGTAGGTGGCGGGCACGTAGGTCTCGTGCTCCGTCTCCTTCAGCTCCAGGAGGGTGGTGTCGGCCGGGGTGTCGGCCTCTACCTTGTCCAGGGAAGCAGTCTTGAAGGTAGCCTTGGCGAGGGCAGGCAGCAGCACGGCGCTGCGCTTACGACGCTCAGCGGAGACAACGGCCGGCTCCTCAGCAGACTCCTCCTTGGCCTCAGAAGCCTCGGCAGCCACGTTGTAGACGAAGGGAGTGGCCAGGCCGTACGGGTGGTAGCCGTAGGCGAAAGGAGTGGCAGCGTAGGTGGTGGGGGCAGCCACCTGCTTGACAACAGGGGTAGTGTAGGTGACGGTGGGGGCAGCGTAGGTAATGACAGGGGCAGCAACGTGCTTGACATCAACCTTTGTGACCACCGGGGCGTTGTAGGTGACAGCGGGGGCGTAGTGGAAGGCAGGGGCGGCGTAGGTGACTGGCACGTAGGTCTCGTGCTCCGTCTCCTTCAGCTCCAGGAGGGTGGTGTCGGCCGGGGTGTCGGCCTCTACCTTGCCCAGGGAAGCAGTCTTGAAGGTGGCCTTGGCGAGGGCGGGCAGCAGCACGGCGCTGCGACGCCGGCGCGCCGACTCCTGCTGGGCAGGCTCGGCGGCGTCGGTGTCGGGTGCGGCTTCGGCGGCGGCGGCGGCGTCGGCATACAGCTTGGCAAACTCTGCCTTGGCGGCGGCCACCTCGGGGGTGTCCTGCACCGGCTCTGGCGCCTGGCCGTCAAACACGGGCGCATCCAAGTTGAACTCGGGCGCCACCGGCAGGTTGGTCGCCTTCACCTGGAATCCGTTGACGTCATCGGCCGTGTAGGAGACGGTCTGCACCTTGCCGTTGGCGTCGACGTAGCTGTAGCTGCCAACGGTGGCGCCATCGAACCTCCTGTACTCGTTCTTGGACGACAGGCCGCTGGCGTAGCCGTAGTTGAACTGTCCCAGCTCGTCCTGGGCGTGGTACTGAGAGCTGACACTGGCAGCCGGCACCGCCGCGTACGGAGCCGCTGCCGCCGCCGCGTACGTGGTCGGCGCGTGGTAGTTGTACGCCCCGGCGTAGAAGGGGTACGGGTTGTAGGCCGAGTAGCCGTATCCCGGGTACGCCAGGTACTGGGCAGCGCCCAGCGCCAGGAGAGAGGACAGAGCGACCTGCACACACACAAAACAGAACAAACGTTCACATTGATTTACGACATAGTACCTTGCTGTACGAGACAAAAACTGACAAGCGTAGTGGTAATGAGATAACTTTAAGGTCCTGGATTTCACGGGCGCAATGGTATAGAGTATATTTTGTTGAACATGAAGACTGATTATTACAACAAAGTGTACTTCATAGGAAAAATAATGATTAAACATGAAGTCATTGGAAATATGCTGGATTTGATAAATAAAATCAATCTGCGTTTTAAATAACAGATTTGATACATTGCCGAAAGAAAATAACCATAGAAAATACTGCCACAAAAGGAAAAGGCTCATGCCTACAGATATACATCGCCATTCGAGCATGCACGCTATGCCCGACTATGAAGGGTGTTACTCACCAGAACCTTCATGCTTCCCGCGGCTGGGGTGTGACTGCTGCTGTGAGCCGGCACCCGGCGCGTTATATAGGCGGCTGCGGCCGGTGCCTGGGGCGGCTCGGAGCTGCCCAGCCTGCCAGTCAGCGGAGGCTCGTGTGGTGGAGGCCGATCCTCGGCCGTGTCCTTCAACCCCGCCCCATCAGTTCACAGCCACAGAGCAGACACCGTGGACACGGTGAGTGGTCTGAGCGGCCTCAATTGACCGGCGCCGGCCACATCTCAACAGAGCACTGTGTGGTGCACAACGATAGCCGTAAGGGTCCTATTTCAAACAACATGTGATAACAGGGACAATACATCATCCATTGGAGGGCCGGCCTGGGATCCTGGAAAGTCGGCTGGGCTCCTCGAGGATCACCCGGGGTACCTAGAGGGGCCCTTGTAAGCTCATCTGGGATTCATGGATGAACAACAAGGGCCCCTGTATTGACGACTGGACCCATGTAAATTTGTCCAGGCCCCTGTAAAGGGCCTATTACAAATCGAGGGCCAAACCTACCTACCCTGAACATTTTTAACTCATCGGATTTGGTCCGCTTTGTTTTGAGGGTGGGGTGGGGTGGGGGCATTGTCAACTTTTGTCTTAGGTATTTTTCCCCCTAAAATTATCCTCACCTTGGGGCCCCCAGGGGCGGATACAAGGGAGATATCTTGCGCCACTCGGGCCCCTGATACAATGAGAAACTCCTTTGTCGGTCAGGGGCCCCCGAGTAGTGGTACTGGGAACAGGGGTCCCTGTTGCCAGACAGGGGGTTCCCGGTAGGGGCCCCATGCCTTGGCTGTCAAAAAAAAACTTTTTCGTCGGTGCAAGCTTGCCAATTGAGACGGCGTTCTTCTTAAGGCTAATAACAAGTATGCCAGATTTCATACTGATTATCACCCCTATTTTATATCTCAGGAACGGCAGAACCGATTGCGTTCTAATTTGGTGTGTGGTTCGGGACCTCTCAGCCGTTGCCTTTCCACAAGTCAGGTGTGGGTGCCTCTGCAGGTGCGCACGTGCACACCCCTATTATATATCTCTGGAACGGCTGAGCCGATTGAGTTCAAATTTGGTGTGTGGTTAGTGACCTCTTAGCCCCCACTTTCCCACAAGCCAAAGGCGGGTGCCTCTGCACGTGCGCACGTGCGCACCTTTTTTGTATCTCAGGAATTACTTGCCCGATCGGGTTGAAATTCACCATGCATTTATTTCGCGCTCGCTCGTTCATCGCCAACTACGGCGCCTTACTTGTATATGTGAAAAATCTGAATTTGAGCGGCCCGGCCCGGCCCGAACCGTGGCGACGCTTTTGAGAAGCTCATATCTCTGCAACCAAACGTCCGATTGACAAGCTGACTTCTTTGCTGAGCAGCCACATCCAACCTTCCCTGGTTGAGACCAGTACCGACTCATGTGGGTGACTACTACTGCGGGAGGCGCGTGCCGCGTGAGGGGTGTTGAAAAGTGTTTTCTCGCAAAAACTCTGCAACGGTTGAGCCGATTGTGTGCAAATTTGGTGCGTTGTTAAGGACCCCTCTGCCGCCGGCTACCCAAAGGTGGGTGCCTCTGCACGTGCGCACGTGCGCACCTTTTTATATATCTCAGGAACAGCTTGCCCGATCGGGTTGAAATTCACCATACATTTATTTCGCGCTCGGTCGTTCATCGCCAACTACGGCGCCTTACTAGTAATAATACAGCCATTTTTTATCAAGAATCATTTTAGCAAGTTTTTTTCTTCTCATTTCGACGTTCGCTTTTGCCAACTGCCACGCGCTGTGGTACCACCTCTATTAAAATACACTATACCAAAAACAAAATTGATTCGATGGACCTATCCAATGGTGAAGACCCAATCTCAATCGGAGCAGTGGTTACAAAGTTATTAGGTTCCGAAAAGCGTTAGTATGGCCGGGTTTGGGCCGGGTCAAATGCAAATTTGTCTAGTAAGTTGAGGAGAAACGCTTCGCGCCCGCTCGGTAAACACACTTAATATTCTTCATTTCAAGGATCCGTTCCGACCATGGTAAACTCTTTATGTGAGGCACAGGTGGGAATATTTCACCCCAGACAATAAATAACCTTGGACGAAACATCTCTGTACTTCTTGCCTGTTGTCTTTTATGTTTCCTGTCCTGATGTCCCACATGGCACAACAACTTTCTTGCATCAGGTCAGTTTGCGCTTCAGTTGGGGTGGTGAGGGACTGTGTGGAGTGGGGAGGGGAGGGGGACTGTGTGGAGTGGGGAGGGGAGGGGGACTGTGCGGAGTGGGGGTGGAGGGGGACTGTGGGGAGTGGGGGAGGGCAGGGGACTGTGCGGAGTGGGGGATGAGAGGGGGACTGTGCGGAGTAGGAGAGTAGGACTGTGCGGAGTGGGAGAGGGGATGGGGACTGTGTGCAGTGGGGGGGGGGGGGGAGTGGAGAGGGACTGTGCTGAGTGCAGAGGGGAGGGAGACTGTGCAGAGTGTGGATGAGAGGGGGACTGTGCGGAGTAGGGGAGGAGGGGGACTGTGCGGAGTGGGAGAGGGGATGGGGACTGTGTGCAGTGGGGGGGAGTGGAGAGGGACTGTGCTGAGTGCGGAGGGGAGGGGGACTGTGCAGAGTGGGTGTGGGGTGGGGGGTCTGTGCGGAGTAGGATGGAAGGGGACTGTGCGGAGTAGGGGTGTGTGGGGGGGACTGTGCAGAGTGGGTGTGGGGTGGGGGGACTGTGCGGAGTGGGGGGTAAAAGGGACTGTGCGGAGTGGGGAGGGGAAGGGGTCTGTGCGGAGTAGGGTGGAAGGGATACTGTGCGGAGTGGGGAGGGGAAGGGGTATGTGCGGAGTAGGGTGGAAGGGATACTGTGCGGAGTGGGGAGAGGAGGCCGTGAAGGACTGCAGACCACCGCCGCTTCCTTAGTGAACCCTCAGCTTCATCAGTGCCAACTGACCCAGCGTGTGGTCTGGTCACGTGCGGCGGGGCGCCCGTGACTGGCTGGGAGGGGGCACAAAGAGCGGGCTGTGCCGTTGTCCGCGGCTGGGGGGGGGGGGGGGGGCTGAGGATGCCCTCCGTGCCGCCTCACTGGTTAGCAGGGCGTCCCAGTGTCCTTCCCACAGGCACTGCTGGCCGCGGGAGAGTCCTCCAGGATGTTGCCAAGTCGGGCGGAGCCTATCCCAGGGTACAGTGGAACCCGTCACTGTCTCCCGGGGTACAGTGGAACCCGGCACTGTATCCCAGGGTACAGTGGAGCAGGGCACTGCCTCCTGGGGTACAGTGGAACCTGGCACTGCCTCCCGGGGTACAGTGGAGCCTGGCACTGCCTCCCAGGGTACAGTGGAACCCGGCACTGCCTCCCAGGGTACAGTGGAACCCGGCACTGTATCCCAGGGTACAGTGGAGCCTGGCACTGCCTCCCGGGGTACGGTGGAGCCTGGCACTGCCTCCCGGGGAAAAGTGGAGCCCGGCACTGTATCCCAGGGTACAGTGGAACCCGGCACTGCCCCCGGGGTACAGTGGAACCCGGCACTGCCTCCCGGGTTACAGTGATATTTATTTATTGTTTTCCTTCCTTGCTGACGCACATACCCTGAAGTCAAATTTGGCTCGAATCACTCCATTAAAATCATTCAAATTGTTACTCAAATGTAACTCAATACTCAAATTTACTATCACGCGTTTTGGATATCGTAGCAACGTATGCCAAACTTGGTCCAGTTTCATTGTTCAGTTTTCTCATCAGTCACATCCGGGTTTGACATGTCCTGTCCCATGTTTGTCGGTGCCATGTGCTGCGACAAACATGGTAGGGTATGTGCGTCAGCAAGGAAGGAAAACAATAAATAAATATCACTGTACCCCGGGAGGCAGTCCCGGGTTCCACTGTACCCCGGGAGGCAGTGCCGGGTTCCACTGTACCCCGGAGGCAGTGCCGAGCTCCAATGTACCCTGGGGGGGGGGGGGGGGGGGCAGTGCCGGGTTCCACTGTACCCCGGGAGGCAGTGCCGGGTTCCACTGTACCCCGGGGGCAGTGTCGGGTTCCATGCTACGCTATGCTACCACACACTTCCATGCCTATGCTACCACACACTGTTGAGTGGGGGCCAGCCAGGTGTTTCGGGGCCAGTCTGGTGTTTGCCCCTTTTCCCCCCTCCCCCCACTAAAATACGGCTAATGTTAAAATCCTGTAAATCTGGGGCCCGGGGCGATCCTGGTGGCGCCCCACCAGGGCCCACCGTTTGAGACGCCCCTGCTACCACCCATATTATAACGGCAACATAACCCTGAGATTGATTTGAAGGGCTATCGAGGGGTAGAAACCCGACCTCAATCGGTTGAGTGATGGCAGAGATACACATGTCTGAAAGTCGTTAGCACGGTTGGAGCGGGCTCGGCTGGACTGAGTCGGCTCAAGTTAGCCAGCTCTCCACGGCGAGAAACTTTGACACGTCGCGTCGTGCCCACTCGATAGTACCTACCTAACTTACGAGTGTAATTTAAACTTATGTACAGGTTACTGCAAATGCAAAAGGAATGGTAGGTTCTACTGTAGATGGGATATGGGTAAATCCTGGCAGCGTTTCTAACAACAATAGATATCCCTGGACAAAAAAGCGGTACATCTCGGTCCTGTACATAGGCAGCTCTTCATCACTTTTCACTATTCTACGCATTCAAATAAAATCACCGTATTCGACAAACCTGATTATCTGCCCACTTTGGTGCACTGGGGCATCTCAACCCTGAGCAGTGCAGGATCTACGTTTGGGCAAAATGGGCAATTGCCCCTCCCCCTCAAACGAAATATCGGTAGGCAAACGTATGTCCCCCCCCCCCACCGATCAGGCAGTTTGTGATTTTTATCCCGGTAAGTCGTGAATTTCGCCCCCAGCTCAACCGTAGCGTCGCCACGGTTTCGGAACTTCTATGCGGACAAATGCTATCGAACATCTAGGGGGGGGGGGGGTATAGGACGTCTTATATCGGGCATGGGTGTCTTGCGGTAGTTCTATGTACACATGATCTGACCTGGGGCCGGATCTATGAAATTCTTATCTGTGAAATTCTTACGAAGTTTTTTCTTCTCTTTTTCTACTCATTTTTTTTCGTAAGAATTTTCTTAACCCGCGCACTGCAGGGGCTTTGCACCGAACATGAACTGCAGGGGGGGGGGGGGGGGGGTTGATTTCCGCCACCCCCTGAGATCTCGAAAACTACGCAACGTAGCGAGAAGCGGAAAAAGGCATTTGATAGATTCATACATATTCTATCGAAAGTATTTCAGTGTTTTTTTTTAAGTCAGGTCAAAATTGAGGTCACCAGAGGTTATCAAAGGTCAAATGTTCCAGTTTTTTCCTGTTTTAGGACATCGCTCCAGACATTCCCATATATCTCAGAAACGATGCTAGTTAGAAACAAACGGAAAAAGAAAACGCCAGCCAGTTAAATTTAAAATCACTAGGGTGTCCTCAGATTTGATCTCAGGTCAATATTTGAGGCTCCAGAGGTCAAAAAGGAAAAAAATCCGTTTTTTTGCTAAATCGGTTTTTGCTATTAACTTTTTACTTAATAAATATAACGGAAAACTGTTTACGCCACTGTGTTTATCTTGTCAAGGCGCTTTGAATGATACATATGGTGACCTTGTTAAGTCAATTTAACAATTTGACCTAAGGTCAAGGTCAAGTGGTGACCTAAGTAGGGCATGTTGCATATGGGAAGACGTGTCTCGACGAGACAAACACATTGATGTCTGTTTTACTTCTTTATCTTCATTATGTCGAGAGTTATTGACAAAAAAGTGATGGTGACCTCGCATGACCTGAAATGATCCAATAGGGGTCACTGAACAAAACTTACACTTGGATCTATAATATGATCCAGAAGTAGTTGGACTAATATCATGCATATTCTTGAAATAGGAAGCATTTGATTATTTCCCCATTGACTTATTATGGGGAGGTCACGAAATTGATCTGAACTTAAGTCACCGATACCAAAATTCCGAGATAAACGAATTGTAAGTACCTATGCCCTCATGACACCCAGCAAGTTTCAAACTGATCGGTGAAAAACTCTGGCTTTGGCACAACTGCAAACGTTTTTGGAGGTGGGGTCACTTGACCTGGTCTGGTGTCCTGACCTGAGATGACCTGAGGTAATTTTTTTCTCTTCAAAGTGTGCACAATTGATGTCCTAACAGGTGTACTAAAACCCGGCTGCGCTGCGCGCCACCGTTTTTTCGCTATCTGCGAAAATCTGAGGGGGGGGGGGGAGCGGAAATCAACCCCCTGCAGTGCGCGGGTTAAACCTGTCCTTAAACTCACATCACAAGTCTTATCACAAGTCACTTGAACCATGCAAATCGTCACACCTTTCCAATACGAAGCAAATTGACAGGGCGCTACTTCCATAGATGCTTGAGTCCCCCCTCCCGTTTGCTCCTGATCGGCTGAGCCCCGCCTGGTCCCGCCTGCCAGATACAATCCCTGTCTAAGCCCCGCCTGGTCCCGCCTGCCAGATACAATCCCTGTCTGAGCCCCGCCTGGTCCCGCCTGCCAGATACAATCCCTGTCTGAGCCCCGCCTGGTCCCGCCTGCCAGATACAATCCCTGTCTGAGCCCCGCCTGGTCCCGCCTGCCAGATACAATCCCTGTCTGAGCCCCACCCGGTCCTGCCTGCCAGATACAATCCCTGTCTGAGCCCCGTCTGGTCCCGCCTGCCAGATGCAATCCCTGTCTGAGCCCCGCCTGGTCCCACCTGCCAGATACAATCCCTGTCTGAGCCCCGCCTGGTCCCGCATGCCAGATACAATCCCTGTCTGAGCCCCGCCTGGTCCCGCCTGCCAGATGCAATCCCTGGCTGAGCCCCGCCTGGTCCCGCCTGCCAGATGCAATCCCTGATTGAGCCCCGCCTGGTCCCGCCTGCCAGATACAATCCCTGTCTGAGCCCCGCCTGGTCCCGCCTGCCAGATACAATCCCTGTCTGAGCCCCACCTGGTCCCGCCTGCCAGATGCAATCCCTGGCTGAGCCCCGCCTGGTCCCGCCTGCCAGATACAATCCCTGGCTGAGCCCCGCCTGGTTCCGCCTGCCAGATACAATCCCTGTCTGAGCCCCGCCTGGTCCCGCCTGCCAGATGCAATCCCTGTCTGAGCCCCGCCTGGTCCCACCTGCCAGATGCAATCCCTGGCTAAGCCCCGCCTGGTCCCGCCTGCCAGATACAATCCCTGTCTGAGCCCCACCTGGTCCCGCCTGCCAGATACAATCCCTGGCTGAGCCCCGCCTGGTCCCGCCTGCCAGATACAATCCCTGGCTGAGCCCCGCCTGGTCCCGCCTGCCAGATACAATCTGTGGCTGAGCGGTGAGAGGTGAGGACGTGCCGAGGCCCGCCGGAGGCCGGCGGAGGCACCCGGGCGTGGCCGGCTGCCGTGACGTCACTACTGACCTTGCCCTGCCGGTAACGGCGAGGATGCGGCACCTCAGCCGAGGATCCGACCGCGCGACCACGCCCAGGCATTAACAACTCAGCCCAGCCCACAGCAGCTCAGCACAGCCCACAGCAGCACAGCCCAGCCCACAGCAGCTCAGCCCACAACAGCACAGCCCACAGCAGCACAGCTCAAGCCATAGCAGCTCAGCCCAACCCATAGCAGCTCAGTACAGCCCACAGCAGCTCAGCTCAGCCCACAGCAGCACAGCCCACAACAGCACAGCAGCCCAGCCCAGCCCACAGCAGCCCAGTCTAGCCCACAGCAGCACAGCCCACAACAGCACAGCCCACAGCAGCACAGCCCACAGCAGCACAGCCTACAAAAGCACTGCCCACAGCAGCACAGCCCACAGCAGCACAGCCCACAATAGCACAGCCCAGCCTACAGCAGCACAGCCCACAACAGCACAGCCCACATCAGCACAGCCCACAGCAGCACAGCCCACAACAGCACTGCCCACAGCAGCACAGCCCACAGCAGCACAGCCCACAACAGCACAGCACAGCCCACAGCAGCTCACCCCACAGCAGCCCAGCCCACAGCAGCACAGCCCAGCCTACAGCAGCACAGCCCACAACAGCACAGCCCACAGCAGCACAGCTTACTCCACAACAGCACAGCCCACCCCACACACTTTTCCGTCTTGGCAAGACTGCGCTGTGGGGTTGATTCCAGAGCGCGTGGAAAGTGATATAAAACGTGACTGCATCCAGCACTCCCATCTCTTTTTGTGCTTCGGTGGAGCAAATTGTGTTTTGTTTGTGCTTTGTTTGTGCTTTTGGTGGAGCAAATGCATTGCTTACATTGGATGCAGTCTAGCGAAGAATGCTATTTAGGATTACCTCTTAAATATTAAGTATGCGAGTTGCTGCAAACAGCTACGTTTCCAGTTAGTTAAGTTAGTTAGTTTTAGTTTTCCAGTTAGTTAACGTTAACCTGGCATTGGCTGGGGTCTCAGCCGAACGCACCCCCTGATTATCTTCCGAACCAATGATCGCAGCGAGACGTGCAAGGTGGCATTCTAATGCTCTCAATGAGACAAATCTAAAACATGCTCGAAAGTTTCAAATTGAGGTCACATGTCAGGTCACGGTCAGGTCAAAGGAAAAAATATAAGTATTTAAGTGTATGGACCATACTTTCCATGCAAAGCTTTCGATTGCGACCATAATCACCCACAGTGCTCTCAAAGGTATAATACACATCCCGACTGAGGTAAAGTTAGATTGCTGGTCAAGGCAAAGGTCAAGGTCAGGTAACAAAAGGTCACTATGCGCAAAATATCTACAAAAGTCATGCAACATATGCTTTGCAAGGGCATAGATTGCAAGGGGAAATCCTTGCCATTGCAATATATGGGTTATTTTACACGTATAATTCGATAGTGATAGTCATTTTACCATACCAGTCATTTTAGTGTCAAGGTCAAGTCAAGGTCAAGTCCCATATGGTCAACATTTGAAATGGATACATCTAAATAAAGAAGGCATGTATCTAGACCAGTTTTGTATCAGAAATACAGTGCTGGCATTTATTTGTTTGTGTCACTAAAAGCCAAAAAACGCAATTGCAAAAGATGACGTAATGAGTTACTCTTACTTAGGGAGTCATAAGTCAGTCAAAAATGAAGATATTGCTTTGCAATTCGGTTTAGGTATTGTCCATATGTGGTTCTCCAACATCTATTCCTTTTTTTAAATGTTTTTAATGTTTGCGAATTTTGATTTTGAGGGCATTTTATTTTAAAAAAAACATTTTTTTTTTTTGGGGGGGGGGGGGGGAGGGGTCAAACAACAACATTTTCAAACATCCTAGATAGTCGTTTTGAAGCCCTTGCCATTTTCTATCTTTTGACGTTTTTGTATTGCATTTTGCCCAAAATATGACATTTGTACGGTCTGTTAAAGTTTAGCTGATTTTTTTCGTCAAACTCGGGTGTAGTGACGTCACTAAATTCGCTATATCTCGTTTTTGTCGACAAAATTACTTCATTGTTGCACAGAAGACGTGACATTGATGTAGGAGATGGTACCTGAAGTTTCACGTCGATAGCGCTATTAATATTTGAGCTATTGCGAAAGTTCGTCAGGGGGGTGGGGGACGAAAAATGCCCCCCCCCCCCCCAACCAATGGCGGGTAAATGCAATTTTGGTTCCCACCATCGAAACACCAACCGCCTTTTCACTTCCTTAGCTTAAAGATGGTTGTCCTTCACTATATGCGGACGTATAGTAGGACCTTCGAGTAGTGTGTGTGGCGTTCTTCCCAGTGGCGGCCTGATTGGCTCAATCGGTGTGATCGAGCCCACTCAACTGACCATAATTAGTCAATCGGGGAAGTGGTCTGAAGAGCAGGTGGCACGGAGATTCGAACCCGGGAGCGGGGGACGCTACGCAGACCACTGCCTTACAATAACATGATCCAGAAGTAATTGGACTAATATCATGCATATCCTTGAAATAGCAAACATTTCAATATTTCCCTATTGACTTAGGGTAGCATGGGGCAAGACTAGATAGAATTAGATGCATTTTGCTGAAAATCTCGTTTCCTATTTGACGGAGGCGGCGAGTGATAGCATTTTCACATAGTTTGGAGATTTGGCTTGTATTCTGCATCGCCTAATTATACCTTCTTCAGTTAACAAATTTGTAGACGACGATTTTCTAGGAGCCTGCAAAAGGGGCGTATTGCCCCACCCCCTGGGCAAGACGCCCCCTGTCGATGGGGCAAAACGCCCCATCCCCTCGAACTTGGCTCCTATGGAGAGTAGGCGAAAATCACAAATGCTGTTCGAAAGCTCGTCGGAATTAATGTGGAAACTATTTCGTTATTTTTGGGCTCAGGTCTATGCTTAGGTCAACAGAGGTAGTCAAAGGTCAGCATGGCAACTCCTGGAATCTGTCTCAGATTTCCCCAAATATCTCGGGAACTATGATAGCTAGGAACAAACAAAACAAAACATTCAAAGGCTCTTTAAATATGCATTCGCTGAGCCTATGTCCATTATTTAGATCAGTTGAACAGTTTAGGCACAATAGGTCATCAACGGGTAAGCTCTTGCCCCAAGACGAAAGGGGCGTTTTACCCCATTGCGCGCTTTAGATGAAAAGCGAACCAAGCCCAAAAACGTGCATGAACCCATAAATGAGCAATAGACCTTTTCTTACATCAGATTCTGACCTTTCAGTTGGCTTAAATTATCTGGAAGAAAAGTGTTGAGAGAAAGAATGCTCCTGGTCCATTTCAGTACTGAAATAACAGAAAACGCTCCAAAACAGACTTTTACTTTTATCTCTGGAAAGCGCCGCAGAAATTATGTCGCCTTCTATGAGTTCACCGACCATATATTGCTTGTTTTGTAGAGCAGAATATTTTTACCCGGGACCTTTTAAATTCCGAGATATCTTAGTGAGGCGTTTTACCCCGGTGGGGCGTGTTGCCCCATCTTGCCCTATTATGGGGAGGTCACGAGATTGACCTGACACTAGGTCACCGATATCAAAATTCCGAGATAAACCAATTGTAAGTACTTATGCCCTCATGACACCCAGTAAGTTTCAAACTGATCGGTGAGAAACTCTGGCTTTGGCACAACAGCAAACGTTTTTGGAGGTGGGGTCATTTGACCTGGTCTGGTGAACTGACCTGAAATGACCATAGGTAATTTTTTAAAGTGTGCGCAATTGATGTCCCAACAGGTGTGCAAAAACCTGACGGCGCTGCGCGCCACCGTTTTTTCGCTATCTGCGAAAAACCAGAGAGGGGGGGGGGATCACCCCCTGCATTGCGCGAGTGAATCGCCAACGAAGGGTGTTACAATATACCCGCAAGCTACTATTCTATTTTTTCTTGTAGAGTAAACCCTCTTTGTATTTTATATATACCAGTAAAACGCCTTTTTCGGCGATGACCGAGCGAGCGGGCTCTGGTAAAGCTAAAACAGGTTTGAAATATGAAACGGTAAAGGAGCACACGTGGTAGTAACACAGTCATTTTAGTCCTCCAGAAAAATTGCCATGCCTCAATGCATGTCAACATAATAATTAAGTTGTATTACATTGTGCATGATCTCCTTTCTCAAATCCGCCAAAAGGGAGTACGTCCTGAGCGCTGCATGCTTCAGCGTATACATTAATGCTGATAATAATACAGCCATTTATGATCAAGAATCATTTTTGCAAGGTTTTTGTTCATTTCAACGTTCGCGTGAACCAACTTCCACGCGCTGTGTACCACCTCTATCAGAACGCACCATACCAAAAACAAAATTGACTTGATGGAGCTATCCAATGGTGAAAACCCATTCTCAATCGGAGCAGTGGTTGCAAAGTTATTAGTTTCCGAAAAGCGTCTCTATGGCCGGGTCGGACCGGTTCGGGCCGGGTCGGGCCGGGTCAAATGTAAATTTGTCTACTCAATTGACGAGAAACCTCACGGGCGCTTCGCACCCGCTCGGCAATCACCCACTTCACATCATGTCTTTTCGCGGATCCCAGATGAGTTCCTGAACAGGTCAGAAGACCTGTTCAGAAGTTGAAAGGTCGGAGCGGCCCCTAGGCGATCTGAAGGGACCCTGGTCCTTTCAACAATAAGAATGCAGTTGTCCTGGGAATACAACTAAAAAACATTGCGCCGCTCCTCGGCGCAATTTAACTAACTACAAATTCAATTATATGCGGGTTAGACAAAAAAAAAACCGGTCCATTTCTCTGCGCATTTATGTGTTATGTTGCTACTTTCCTATATAATTGGGCAAAATAGTTAACTTTAGCATTTTTTACTGCACTTTAAACGCACAATAACAATTTTAGTGATCCGCACCATACGCAATGTGACGCATTGATAAGAATGCATATCTAGAGCATAAGACTCCAAATTTTCGCGCCGCTCCGCGGCGCAATTTGTTTAAGAGTTTCAGGTCTTGAGCTTAATTAAAAAATATTACAAGCTAGTATAGCTGATCCCAAATTGGTGTCGCTGGTTCCAAAGTTGAAATGGCAGTTTGCTAACTCCAGCTCCTAAAAGTTGGTATGGGCCGGTATTGCCCATGCCATACCTGTCATACTGCATTTTCCAGCCGTGTAACGTGCCTTTTCATCCGTTTTGTTTGCCCTTTGAACGCTTGGGAAGGGACCCTTTCAGCGCTTGGGAAGGGGGCCCTTTCGATGCGCCCCCTCTCTGGACGAAATCCTGGCTACGTGTCCCCCCCCCCTTGAATATTTTCTGGATCCGCCCCTGAGTACCAATGCCAAATAACTGCAGGCGTCTTTACCATAACCAGCCGCCATGGGATATTATCAATAGCATTAACGGGCTGGGTGCTATTTCAGGTAATACAATCAACATATAACGACAGTGCCAGCGCCTCAAATGCCTGTCCCAAGGAGAAATATCGTGTTCTTTATCAGCTGTTGTGTCAGGTAGAGACGGTGTCTATGAAGGCGCCCTTGGTCGGGCGGCGGGCCCCGGTCCGTGACCGCGGGCAGTGGTGGTGGTGATGGTGACGCCTCCGCTGCTCTGCCCTGCTCCACACCGGGCGTGATACGGGACGGGGAGGACAGGCAGGGCAGGGCGGGATGCGGGACGGACAGGGGGGGGGGGGGGCAGGGAGGGGAGCTGGGTGTGGCCGGCAGCGCCGCCCTGAAGAGACGGCGATTAATGAGGCTGAGGCCATCTCTCAGCCGGCGGCGGTGTCTGCTGGCCTTGTCATGCAGACGCTGGTGGCGGCTCAATCGGAGTCAGACGGGCGGCGCCGGCACCCCGTCCCTGTCCCCCCCCCCCCCCCCCCCACCCCGTCCCCGTCCCCGTCCCCGTCCCCGTCCCCGTCCCCGTCCCCGTCCCCGTCCCCGTCCCCCCGTCCCTCCGTCCCCCCGTCCCCCCGTCCCCCCGTCTCCGTCTCCCTCTCCGTCTCCGTCTCCGTCCCGGTCGCAAGTTTACAACCATGCTACGGAATTCGCACCGCCCGCCGGTGGTGGTCAGCTTCGTCGGCGCGAGGTGCGTACGGCTCATGGGAGGGTTTCAAACGCGTAAACGAGCGGTCAGGTACGCCGGCGCGAGGTGTGCACGGCTCATGGGAGGGTTTGCTATCGTACTGTCATTTGTAGGCAACCAACGGCAATCAGCTATGTAGTGAGGTTAATTAGGTCTCTGATACCCATTTTATACATGCGAGATGGCCAATTGCAAGTGGTTATCGAGGTCTGCATGTCGCTGAACGGCGTCGGCTGCGTCTGCCTGAGCTAATTGTTCAAGGTACTTGGTATGATTGCATGCCATGTGTCCACTCAACGAAGCGGCGCGGTGGGAAGAGAGGTCGGCATGGTCAAAAATATGATGTCTCTTGAAGTGACACCACTAAGGTTATTTTTGTAGCGTCTATATATATTGAATGTGCCATAGCCGCACCCGTAGAGAAAATGTTGCTACATGTATTACAAACGATAAATATTAATTTTCAAACTCAAAAGGCTGCATAAAAACACAAAAGGCTGCATATTTTATATCAACTCAAAGGGCTGCATACCAAAAAACAATATCCAATTTGTGTGTAACCATGCAAAACAGCACGGATGGAGTTCAATAGAGTTGATAGGCCCATTGCCCCACCATCTTAGTGTTTGTCCCATCAACTATTGCGAAGTCGGAGATACTTTAAATGCTAAAAATAGGGTAGAGTTTTTACACATAATGCACCGATCAACTGTTTTTTCCCTCCCAGATCTGAAATAGACACTTTCCTTACCAACTATTCTTTTTGTGGGAAAAAAGCTCCATCCAGGGGCGGCGGATTGCGGGGGGCGGGGTACCCAAATGCCCCCAGTCAAAAATCCTGGGGGCAAAAGGGTAATTTTGCCCCCAGATTTTAGCCGGCTCATTATCTCACGTTTTCAGCTCTGTGACGTTTATCATTTTCACGTGTGCTCTGGCGATGAATACACATCCATTTCTAATGATCAGTGAATCACTGTTCACATGTGTGTCATTAATTTGCATAACTAGAGGAGATTATTGCTTGATTTGCTTAGCCAAAATCGACATTGATAGCGGCAGGGTCTGCACTATTTAATGTCTGTCGCAAACAAAACTGGAATTTTTATTGAACCTTTGACTTCATCTATGGAGTGTTCTATAAATGGCAAAATATTATGTATGCACCCATTTTAACTCCCACCTTTTATCCTCTCCGAAATCCAATGTACCGGCGCTCTTGGTGTAGTGGCACCATTTGGAAATTAAGGGTCTATCGAAAAATCATTTAAAATTCGCCGTTTTTTCTATCATGTCATCTACAGGTGTGACAGATTCGGGGGTGGGGCGCAGTTGACCCCTGACAAAAAGAAGAGGCTAAAACCATATTTGTGCCCCTCCATCTGGCGGGCCTTAGAATGGTAAAAGTAATGGCCGAATTTGTCGATGTAAAATGAAGTTAAAAAATATAAAAACAAATAGTAAAAATACAGGGGTGCCATATTCGGGGGTGGGGCGCAGTTGACCACTGACAAAAAGAAGAGGGTAAAAACATATTTGTGCCCCTCCATCTGGCGGGCCTTAGAATGGTAAAAGTAATGGCCGAATTTGTCGATGTAAAATGAAGTTAAAAAAATATAAAAACAAATAGTAAAAAAATACAGGGGTGCCATATTCGGGGGTGGGGCGCAGTTGACCCCTGACAAAAAGAAGAGGGTAAAACCATATGTGTGCCCCTCCATCTGGCGGGCCTTAGAATGGTGAAAGTAATGGCCGAATTTGTCGATGTAAAATGAAGTTAAAAAATATAAAAACAAATAGTAAAAAAAATACAGGGGTGCCATATTCGGGGGTGGGGCGCAGTTGATCCCTGACAAAAAGAAGAGGGTAAAACCATATTTGTGCCCCTCCATCTGGCGGGCCTTAGAATGGTAAAAGTAATGGCCGAATTTGTCGATGTAAGATGAAGTATTCAGCCAGCTGTGGTTAGTAGACCTATCTATAAAATCACAGCGCAAAAAAAATAGCGCCTGCGGTGCAAAATAAATAAGTGGGAACAATACTGAACATTGAACACCCATATTGCAATATATGCATAGCAAATAGTACAATGTACACATATTTCTTTTCTTTTATGACTGACGATTCCAGGTCAGGTCTACCGAACCCACCTCTGAATATGCTTTCAATGGCGTAACTCACAAAATTGAGTCACCCAATTGACTTGAAACTTAGAACGTGTCATGTAGGCATCAGGGATTACAATTCTTCTATTTCAGTTTTTCATCTGTGACCTAAGGGTGTGCCGACAAAACTTCTAAGGAATTACTTCTAACGTCAGAACTTCCAAGTACAAACTTACACGCGTCAAAACTTCCAATGGAGAAACTTCTCATGGAAAAAACTTTTTCGCGTCAAAACTTTCCAAAGCAAAAACTTCTTCGCGACAAAACTTCCAAGGAAATTACTTCCAATTCTACAAATTTCTAAGCGACAAAACTTCTAATTGCAAACTTCTAAGCGAAAAAACTTCCAACCGTTCAAAACTTCCAAAGAAAAACTTCTTCGCGACAAACTTCCAATGAAATAACTTCCAATCCCCAACTTCCAAGCGACAAAACTTATAATGGCAAAACTTCCAGGCGACAAAACTTTCAACCGTCAAAACTTCCAAACCAAAACTTCTTCGCGACAAAACCTCCAATGAAATAACTTCCAATCTCAAAACTTCTAAGCGACAAAACTTCTTATCGCAAACTTCCAAGCGACAAAACTTCCAACCGTCAAAACTTCCAGAGTAAAAACTTCTCGACAAAACTTCTAAAGAAATATCTTCCAATTCCAAAACTTCTACGTGGGCGTATTTCAGTTTCCCGCTATGTAATTGCCAAAAGTTTGCCGAATGTTTGCGGTGCGTTACCAAAAAACAGCGATTTGACAATCCCCATGGACCAGTTGTCTACGAGATGGTCTGGGGGGTCCGGGGGTGACAGCCCCCCCCCGTAGGTACTGCAGCGCAGCGAGCGAATGTGAGCGGAGCGTTCTCTAAATGTGGGTCCCTGCGACCGTAACTGCTGTAAAGAGGTTAGGTCAGGTTCGATTATGGTATTACAATATTGTTTCCTGCCACACCCTGGCCCATAGGGATCGTCAAACCGCTCTTTTTTTGGTAACGCAACGCAGTTTCCTACTTTCTTTTGGCAATTACAAGTTTTGACTCATGAAAGTTTGTGCATTAGAATTTGAAGTTTCATTAGAAGTTTTGACGTTTGGAAGTTTTTTTTCAAGTTTTGACTGTTGGAAGTTTTGACTATTTTAAGTTTTGACTGTTGGAAATTTTGACTGTTGGAAGTTTTGACTGTTGGAAGTTTTGACTGTTGGAAGTTTTGACTGTTGGAAGTTTTGACGCTTAGAAGTTTTTGCATTGGAAGTTATTTCATTAGAAGTTTTGTCGCATGGAAGTTTTTTCATTAGAGGGTTTTGACTGTTAGAAGTTTTAACGCATAGAAGTTTTGCCTATGGAAGTTTTGGCTTGGCAGTTTTGACGTTAGAAGTTCTGCATTAGAAGTTTTGACGTGAAACCACCATTGTGTTTGTCTCGTCGGACATGTTTAGCCACTATGCAACATGACTTACATGGGTCACCACATGACCTTGACTTGAGGCAAACTTTCAGTTTTGACCTAATTCGGTCAAGCTGGATATGGCTTAAACCTCCTTGATCAGGCAAATACCACAACGTTTAAATAATTGTCATTTCCTTATCAGTTACAAGTAATTAACGAAGAAAAAAAACGTTTCACATACATAACCAACAGCGACATCTGGAGTAGAGATGTGATTTTTTTTTTATATCGACGTATCGACGCCGAGGTTTGTTTTTGGTATCGGCCGATTCTTTTGCCGATACCAAACGGGCTTGCGCCGATATGTTGCCAATACCTAGCTTAACCTTCGCCCTACAGGGGGGGGGGGGGGGGGGGGGGCTGACAGGCCCCCCTGAGGTTTTTCTTGAATAACTTTTTACAAATGTGGTGCATCTTTCTGAAATTTTCGGTAGCTGAGTTTGCAGCAATTATACGTAGGCTGTAAACATTTATTTGAAATTGGTTGAGAAATTTGGGAAATAATGACTTTTTGATGACGTCATGTTGGTAAAATATAGAAATATTTGAAAAATCGTAGAAAATAGAGTTTAAAAGTAAATTGCAAACGCAATTCACCAAAGATATAAAATGTCATTCTCTTTAAAATGGCAATCTCATATTTGTAAAAGTTTGTGTTTTTGACCCCTAAAATAAAAAACGTTTTTTTTTTTGGGAAAATCCCCACAAAATCAACATTTTCAAAGATTTTATAAAAACCGGAATACATGTGAGAGAACTGAGTATGGACAATACTCATACCAAATTTCAAAGCAGCATCTTCATTTCTGACTGAGTGATGGCTCCCTAAGTGTAAGAAACTGATGGCGTAATAAAAAACACTTTTTTGACAAGATACGAACGCATAATTACCTTGTCTGTATCTCTGAGCCAAAACTGGTCTAGGAACATGCCTTTTTATTTACATTTATCAATTTCTAATTTTGAGGTTTTCTGAAGAGCAAAATCGCTGTTCTGGACGTGGTAAATCCGAAGTCATTCACTTTACTTGGAAGGTCATCCGTTGACCTGAAACCTAAAAATCGCATACTGTTAGATTCCTCTCATGACAGGCAACATGCTGGTTCTTTCCGCATTGCTCTAAGTTGCTTGGTTTGGAAGTTAACAGGGGGGCCTGTCAGGCCCCTCCTCGTAGGGCGAAGGTGAAAAAAGCTCCCGTAGGGCGAGGGTTAACCCTATTCCTGTCCGGCTTTTTTACGCTAAATCTGTCCGAGGGGGGGGGGGGGGGGGGAGGGGGGGGGGGGGTGCGATTCGGCCACCCCCCTGAGATCCCGGCTCCTATGAGAGCTACAACAACGAAATTTGGTGGTTAGGAAGGACCCACAAGGAACTATCTTTTGTATTCGCGCTCGCTCGTCCTGCAGTGGTATATGGGACAAATCTGAATATGAGCGGCCCGACCCGGCCCGACCCGGCCCGTGGCGACGCATTTGACAAGCTAATATCTCTGCAACTGCACGTCCTATTGACAAGCAGGTTTCTTTTCTGAGTAGCCCCATCCAACCTACCCTGTTTGAGACCGGTGCCGAATCATGTGGGTAACTACCACTGCGCGTGGCGCGTGCCGCGTGAGGGGTGTTGAAAAGTGTTTTATCGTAAAAACTCCGCAACGGCTGGGCCGATTGTGTTCAAATTTGGTGTGTAGTTTCCCACAAGTGAGGGGTGATGAGCACGTGCGCACTTCCTCACGTTTTGTATCTCAGAAACTACTTGCCCGATCGAGTTGAATTTCACCATACATTTCGTTGGCGCTCGCTCGTTCATCGCCAACTACGGCGTCTTACTATTTTATATGACCTTGGGTCAATATCTTCAAGGTCAAACGAGGTCAAATGTACCGCAATTTCCGTGATATTGCTTTGTAAATAGCTTTTTACCTATGAAAGAGAGAACAATAATTTTTCCATCATCGTGTTTCTCTCGTCACGACGCATCTAAATATTTCAAGTTTGACCGGGTAAGATCAATTTGAAAATTACACCTTAGGTCAAGGTCAAGGTCAAGGTCAAGGTCAAGGTGGCCAAAGTAGGTCATGTTGCATATTATAAGACGCGTATTGACGAAACAAACACATTGGTACCAGATTCAGCTCTCTATCTATATCATGTCAAGAGTTATTGCCAAAAAATCGTAACCGCGGATGACCTTGAGGTGACTGCGGAAATGGTGATTGGGCACTCTTTCCGGGTCGGCGATACTTTACCATTCATTCAATCAAAAACAATTCGCAGTGACACGCATTCTGCTTATCGCTGCGTTTCGTAGTTATTATGATATTAGCGGAACCCGGCAGTTCCGGCAGTTTTCGGGTTATAACTTTATCAGTTATCAAGATATTTACTTGATTTTTTTTTGGGTACATTTACTGGTATAATATCTCGAGAATATATCAGGGATTTTCTATTTTTTGAAAATCGAAATTGTATATACTTGTAAAGAAAACAATGTATTTTTTCTCTCAAAATTGTGATTTTTTAATCAAAATTTTGCAAATTCGAGATAGCCATCTGAAAGCTCTTGCAATTGTCTACTGTACCTTTGTGTGCTTGTATTTTGTAGAAAGAATAAACCCCCCACGAGTGTTCAACCATGCAAACCTTTGATATAAAAAACACCCGAACATGCCTCTCAAAAAGTGATCCTGGAGCCGCTTATGTGGCAGCTTTTTTTAGAGAAAAAAAAACTAAACCATGAGATGCGCAATGAAAAGATAGGAAAAGTCAGAAAGTTTGAAGACCTTAGCTTCAATAATGAATGTGCAGCACACGAAAAACCTCCGGGAGAAGCGGGGGGGGGGGGGGCGATTCGCCCCTCCCCCCAGGACGAGAATAGGGTTAACCCTCGCCCGGGTAGGGCAAAATCACTACGTGTTTGGGTAGGGGTTGGTACGACACCCCTCCCCTTAGCGTTTCGCCCCTAATTGAGCTAGAGCTTCGATTCAAAGACGAGCGTGTTGCTTGTGACGAGAGGAAGCCGCTGATACCCCATTTTAATGTCTTGGGTTATTAGGTGACCTCTAAGGCCATGTCAATGACCCAAAAGTCATCAAAATTGAAAATGCGTATAAATTGAATTTTATCGAGCTAGAATCGTGAATGAGCATATCGTAATGCTTAATAGGTGCCAAATTCGTAATCAGCGTCACAAAATGGCCTAAAAACTGCACAATTCCAAAAAGGTCATGTCAGGTCATCTGAGGTCAATGACCTCGGTTGACCTGTGGATGCGCATGACCCCAATGGAACATATAATTATATAAAATGGATCCCAAATTTGAAATTAGCGTCACAAACTGTCCTAGAAACCGCCGGAAGCACACAAAAGTCACCTGAGGTCATCGGAGGTCAATGACCCCAGTTGACCTCTGAAAAGCTCAATCGAGGTCACAATGTCAGTGGAAACCACAACTGTCACCTGGAAACACCTTTGCATATGCTCCTGAACAACAAACACTCGGAAACTGCACAAGTTACAAACATCGATCTGCGGGACGCCAGTTGCGCCTGACATGACTTTGAGAAACAGGTCACGGGTCATGTGGGTTAGAAATTCAAATTTTGCTAATTATGTGTCAAATTTGTCAAAAGTAGGGTACTGAAAGTTTTATCGCAATCGGTTAGAAACTACGCGAGTTATTCCAGAAAAACCGAGGGGGGGGGGGGGGGGGGGGTGGCATCCACCCCCCTCCACCCCCCCCCCCCCCCCCCCCCGCCGCCGCCGCCGCCACCCGGGCGAGGGTTAAGCCCAGACTCGCGATCATCAACACAAATTACTTGACATGCATAACACGTGCTTAAAAGAGTCAATATTCGGAATCAGAAATGTTAAGAACTACTAGAGGCGTATTGCTTTTCATGATGACCGGGCGATTGTTAGTATCGAGTTTGAGATAAAACAAAAATGCTGACAATGAAGCTGGAAATACATTTTTACCGAACGGGCGCGAAGCGCCTGTGGGGTTCCTCGTCAACTTACTAGACAAATTGACATTTGACCGGCCCCGGACCCGGCCATACAGACGCTTTTCGGAGCTAATAACTTTGTTCACTTTATCCGGCTCCCGCCGGTGGTATATTTGCATACAAAAAACTTTCAGCACAACCGCATCCTAATACAATACATATATGTGAAACCGCCGGAGGTTTAAACACACATACGAACGAGCAAACGAAAAAAAGCAAGCACACAATCACAATACTCGCTTCACGCTTCCACATCAACAGTTTGCGAACAATTTTATTAGATTACAAATATCTTCGAAATACTCAAAACAACGCATCGTCATACACATATCACTACACGCAAGCCCACCCGAACGATGCTTGCATCCAACCAAGCGTCTAGTCCACTAGATAAGTATAAACTACCGCACCGGCACACTGGGCCAGCGCAACGGTCAAGGACGGCAAGCAGCGACAGCAGCCGCGGCGGCGGCAGCAGCAGCAGCAGCAGCAGCAGCAGCAGCAGCAGCAGCAGCAGCAGCAGCAGCAGCAGCAGCAGCCAGCAGCAGCAGCAGCAGCAGCAGCATCAGCAGCAGCAGCAGCAGCAGCAGCAGCAGCAGCAGCAGCAGCAGCAGCAGCAGCAGCAGCAGCAGCAGCAGCAGCAGCAGCAGCAGCAGCAGCAGCAGCAGCAGCAGCAGCAGCAGGCAGCAGCAGCAGCAGCAGCAGCAGCAGCAGCAGCAGCAGCAGCAGCAGCAGCAGCAGCAGCAGCAGCAGCAGCAGCAGCAGCAGTAGCAGCAGCAGCAGCAGCAGCAGCAGCAGCAGCAGCAGCAGCAGCAGCAGCAGCAGCAGCAGCAGCAGCAGCAGCAGCAGCAGCAGCAGCAGCAGTAGCAGCAGCAGCAGCAGCAGTAGCAGCAGCAGCAGCAGCAGCAGCAGTAGCAGCAGCAGCAGCAGCAGCCAGCAGCAGCAGCAGCAGCAGCAGCAGCAGCAGCAGCAGCATCAGCAGCAGCAGCAGCAGCAGCAGCAGCAGCAGCAGCAGCAGCAGCAGCAGCTGCGCTGAACGCTGACAGCGGCCGGGCGCTTGGTCGCTCCCCGGTTTTTATCCCGGGTCCGCCTCCGGCACGCGCCAGCCGGCACACCCTCGGCCGGTCGACCTTTGCAGGACTTTGCAGCACTGTGTAATTATATGCGGTGCTATGGGGCGGCCTGGGAAGGACGGGCCGGGGAGGCAGAATGCCGGAAGGCGGAGGCGTGTATGCTGTATTTTGATGTTATTATTTTATATTGTATTATGTTTTTATTTTATAACAATATATTGCATGTTCTTGTTTTTATATGTTATTATACCATATTTTATAATATACTTTGTATATGTTTTGTTTTACTATATTGCATATTATTGGTTTGTATATGTTGTTATACTATATTGAATAATGTGGTTTGTATGGTATTGGTATGTTACTATACTCTGTTGTATGGTATTAATATATGTTATTATACTATATTGTATTATACTATATTTATTACTATGTAGTATTGTATTGTAATTACATGTTCTTGTACTTAATATTGTGTTATGGTGTTATTATATATCAATCATATTTATTAACAGAATTGACTTCAACTGCTTCCATTTGCCATGGAATTCAGTTATGTTACCAGCGAATCTAGCGGAGGACTCCTTGTCGGCTTCTAATTTAAGAGTATTCACGAATTGCTGGATTGATGGCTTACAATTCGCCAGTGGTACCCCTGATATGCCGGACCACCTCGCCGATGGTGCCCATGATATGCCGGACCGCCTCGCCGGTGGTGCCCCTGCTATGCCGGACCGCCTCACCGATGGTGCCCCTGATATGCCGGACCGCCTCGCCGATGGTGCCCCTGATATGCCGGACCGCCTCGCCGATGGTGCCCCTGATATGCCGGACCGCCTCGCCGGTGGTGCCCCTGATATGCCGGACCGCCTCGCCGGTGGTGCCCCTGATATGCCGGACCGCCTCGCCGGTGGTGCCCCTGCTATGCCGGACCGCCTCGCCGGTGGTACCCCTGATATGCCGGACCGCCTCGCCGGTGGTGCCCCTGATATGCCGGACCGCCTCGCCGGTGGTGCCCCTGATATGCCGGACCGCCTCGCCGGTGGTGCCCCTGATATGCCGGACCGCCAATGGTGCCCCTGATATGCCGGACCGCCTCGCCGGTGGTGCCCCCTGGTGGCCAACGGGGATCATGCCCCGCCGTGACCCCCCTCCCTCCTGGATCCGCCACTACAGCGGCAGTATTGGCGTGCTTCGTCAACATGTTGCATCGTCCCTGATCCGAACCTGAATCAGCAAAAGCAAACGTCACGTGTTCCCTGCGCCACGTCTGAGCCTATATTCCTCTCGAAACCACAAACAGCACAAGTCAGCTGAGCAAGACCAGTGCTGCCACCTATACGTCACGGTAACCAACACCGCTTCTCACCGACGTCGCGAGGTGGCAGGCACAATCACCACGCAGACCGACTAGGTGGCAGCACACATCATAACACCGGTCCCCCTCTCAAAGAAAACTCCCCGTATGTATGCACCGCACCGTATGCACCGCGCCGTGCATCTGTCCGGCGCGCATCTCGCAGAGTGTACCGTCGCTCCGGAGGGCGTCCATTGGACTCCGCCGCACTGGCGCCCATTGGACTCCGCCGCACTGGCGCCCGCGCATAAGACGTCCCACGGCAGGTCCGGCTCGACATTCCCGGCTGCATCTCCGCTCTTAGCGGACACCAGGCGCCGGCTCTTAGCAGACCCCCTGTCAGTTGCCTAGCCGGTAGCTTATCGGGCCAGTCTGCTTTAGCACCCGCAGCGCTGATCCATAGGACCTACGGCGACAGCACGGGTCACGCACCTTAACCCTCGCCCAGGTAGCGGGGGGGGGGGGGGGGGCATCCTCCCGGTTTTCTGGAATAACTGGCGTAGTTTCCAACCGATTGCGATGGAACTTCCAGTACCCTACTTTTGAAAAATTGCCCACATACTCTGATAATTTTGAATTTATACTCCACATGATCCGTGACCTATAACATGTTTCTCAAGGTCATGCCAGGCGCAACTGGCGTCCCACAGTATCGATGCTTGTAACTTGTGCAGTTTCCGAGTGTTTGTTGTTCAGGAGCATATGCACAGGTGTTTCCAGGTGACAGTTGTGGTTTGCACTGATATTGTGACCTCGGCTGAAATGACGAGAAAGAAGATGTACCCCAATTTGTTATGCGTGTATTTAAGCCTTTGCAACATTTCTAATGTGGATTTGCATGTTATAGTAGGTACTTGTTATTTAGCGCCGCGAAGCGGCGCGAATTTTTTTTTGCTCGGGTTTGCCTGATAAAACCCAGAAACATAGGCATTTCTAGCTTCTTAGCCTTGTAGAGGATAATAAGCTAAAAATGTTATTCATTCAATTCAGCGTTACGACGAAACGAAGACGATGACGATGGCTTCGTTATGACGATGGCCACTGATGTGACGCCGCGAAACGGCGTGAACATTTTAATTTTAGGTCGTGGAAAACGCATTTTTAATATTGGAACCAGACCGTGAGTGGAGCCAAGCCTTAGGTAACCCCTTTTCCTGGTTGCACATCTCGGTATGATGCAAAATGTTGAAATGAAGGTAGTTTTCATATACATTAGCCTCGGATAGTAAATCACGATGGCCGGTGGCAGTCTGCGCTCAATAGTACATCCTCTATTATACAAGCAGTAGTGTCGACTTTCTTCAACACTAGCGCCTATGGAAAAGCTTCAGCCTCTCCTGTTGTCTTATGGTAGAATCGTAATAGCTCAGGGACTAAGGCACGCAGAGCGTCGTGACAAAAACTAATCGACTCGACTGGTGACAATAATAACTAATATGATAATAATAACTGTAGTCTGTATACATACCTATGTACCGTAACCGAACTGTAACACACAACTGGTAACGGTGCAAATGGTTTCAAAGTAGCAAGAGGCAGACCGACATTTCCGCGCATAAATGGTCCCTGTGGATCTGGAGGAGCCTGGGGGAGATGGCTTGGGGAGATAGTCCTGGCCTGGTCCCCACTATTAGCTCTTCGGGCCAACAAGTTGGGCACCGCTGGAACAGCTTCCGGCTGCCGAAGTCCGCGTCTTTGCTTTCGCGTCGCCTTTTTCGGAACTCGGCAGACAAGCTAAACATGTAGCCCGCTTTAAAGATAATATTTTATGAAGAGAGTTGGTCCTAGGACCAACTCTCTTTGTTTGCCCCAAAGAGAGTTGCTGGCCCCAGCTGGGGCCAGCAATTACCGCCAAGGAGAGCCTCTGCAAGACACTTAATGGAATTAATTTGCCAAATTTGTATATGCAATTGCGAAACTTGTGTCATGCCGCGAAGCGGCGCGAAATTTTTCAGTTTTTGACTGTGGCTAGCTTGATTTTGACTGCTGCAATTTTGGGATGCCCAGTACCGTTCTAAAAACGCAAATCTAGCATGCATTAAATCTCACGTCTTGGGGGGGGGGGGCAAAACATAGTTTGGCCCCCCCCCCCTTAAACAGGCTAGGGGGGGGGGGGGGGCATGGCCCCGTTCGCCCCCTGGATCCGCCCTTGTCCACAGGTCAACCGAGGTCACTGACCTCAGATGACCTGACATGACCTTTTTGGAATTTGGCAGTTTTTAGGACATTTTGTGACGCTGATTACGAATTTGGCACCCTTTAACACGCGCCCTGGAGGGCCTCTGATAATTACACGCCCTGGGCCCTGTTTCACCAAGTGAATATATTCATGCCGCACTTCCGAAAAGTACGGCATCCAAAGTATGACAGTAATACTATTCTGTTTCACCACGGTAATATATTACTTGCCGTAGGGAATATATTCGAAGATAAATATTCGCGCATGCACTCAGAGCCGCGCGCTGATTGGCTAGCAGGCGGCACTATATTTCCCGTCTGCAGACGTAAATAACGGAAAATATATGCTTATCTATATTTTTGATACATATTATTTTTTTGATATTTATTTATATTTCCATTTATATATAATTACATGGTTTTCAAAGGATTTGTACTTATATTTATATTTTCTTGGAATGATTCACGCGGCGCCGGCATTCCAAGGCCGACAATGTAAACAAACAATCTCGTCGCCGGCTTTACCGTGTCTGGTGTAATTTCATGGCTTTTAACTACTACCTATCAAACTTAAGTGGTTTCCTGTTGTTTTTATCATTGACGTTAAAATTTAGATTGTTTTATTCGCTAAGAATGCCTTCAGCGCCAGAGCAAGAGTCAATCGCCGGTGACTGCAAGTGGAGAAGTTCACGTTCGCCATCGTGCGACACGAACGCGGACCGACTTGCCATCAGTCCGAAATACGGCCTTGGTCCGAAGTATGAAAACAAAAAGCTATGAAGATAAACTGCGGAAAACATTTGCTGATGAAACAGCGTGGTGGCGTCGGGTAACAAGCTGTGTAGTGTGGAGATATGCGTGTGTTTTATCTTTACTATGACTGCGACAGCAGTTTAACAGAGGATAGCAGATCGAAACAAAAATCATATTCGAGCGAGATGCTGAGCGTTTTTGTAACTTGAAAATAAATATTCTTTGAAGATATCTTCCGTGTGTATCATGCTCTGACAAATATGTGTTGGTGACCGCAGCCTGTCGCGATTAGCACATCAATTAAGATACAATTTTCTTGTGAGTTTTGTGGCAGACACACACTATTCTCCGCAATATTTCGTTTCAACATTATATTGGAATAATTGAGAGCTAGGTAGTAACTAGTAACATTGTTTTCATCTGATGATTCTGCTGCCATGGAAATGTAGGCTCATCAGGTTGATTTGGACTATTTATTAAATAAGCAGCCGGTCTACGTATGCTGTGATAGCGTAAGTGATGGAGCCCTGGGACTTAGATCCGGTGGTCGAGGGTTCGAGTCTCGTCTGCTCCAAATCTTTAGATATGCGGTTGAATACATATACACTGAAAGACAAGCTTTTTATTACGACCAACATACGAAAACCGTCCTTTCTATATCTACCGTCCTTTCTATGCAATTTCTAAGTAAGTATATCTCACCTAAATAGTTATCCGCAGACAAATCTGCATCACCGTTTGAACGTGGTTGAAAACGCGTTTTCTACAAATAGGCCCAACATGGCCTCACCAGCTTCAACTTCACCTTCCATTCTCCAGAACAACGATGCTCAAAACAGATGCCAGCAAAAACACCAACAGGAACAGTTGAAAATGCAAAAAAACGAACGACACAACAATGAATAATAAAACAATAAATATGCCACTAAAATTCGCTGACCAATCTATCCGTTGATGATTAAATAGCAATATAACCCGCACTGAGCTTGGCGCTGAGGATGCAAATGCCACTAAAACTGGCATACTTTGAATGTAAGCAAACACGGCAATCAGCTGGCTAAAGAAATAGATCGGCCGGTCGAAATGGAATATATTCCAAAAATGCCGTACTTTGGCTGTCATACTTTGGATGGCATAAGTATTCCAATACGGCATTTGGTGAAACAGAATATGTCATAGTATGACAAAAGTGAATATGTACGGCACCGAAAAAGAATATATTCACTTGGTGAAACAGGGCCCTGGAGGGAGGGGGGGGCGGATTTCGCCCCCCCCCCCACTACGATCTCGAAAACCACGCAACGTAGCGACAAGCAGGAAACGACGTTAGATAGCTCGAGACAAGCTCTTTCGAAAGTATTTCGTTAATGTTTTTTTCAGGTCAATTTCAGGTTTCAGGTTTCACCAGAGTCAAGGGTCAGATTTTCAAGTTTTCAAGACTTCGGTTCGAACACCCCCAAATATCTCGGGAACTATGATAGTTAGCAGCAAACGGAAAAAAGCAATCGAAAGTCATTGAAAAATACAATCGACATAGGTGTCTTCAGATTTGAGCTCAGGTCAATAGTTTAGGCTCCAGAGGTCATCGAATGTCAAAAAGGTGATTTTGTTTTCAAAACTGATTTCCCCAAATAACCTTTTACCTAATAAAGATAAAGCAATAATGTTTACGCCATCGCGTGTGTCTTGTCAAGGCGCTTCGAATCATATTCATGGTGACCGGATTAGGTCAATTAAGAAATTTGACCTCAGGTCAAGGTCAAGTGGTGACCCAAGTTGGTCATGTTGCATATTAGGAGACGTGTCTCGACGAGACAAACATATTGGCACCATTTTCTCTTCTCTATCTTCATTATGTCGATAGTTATTGATAAAACCGTGTTGGCGGTCACAAAATTGACCTGACCTTAGGTCACCGATATTATAAATCCGAGATAAACAAATTGTTGGTATCTATGACCTTATGAAGTCCTGCAAGATTGAAACCGATCGGCGTAAAACTGTGGCTGTAGTACTACTGCAAACGTTTTGGAGTTGAGGTCATCACGTGACCTGGTCTGGTGACCACGGTATTGTGCCTTACCTGAGATGACCTGAGGCCAAGAATTTTAAATAATGCGGGAAGTTAATTTCTAAACAGGTATACAAAAACGGCGGCGCTGCGCGCCGCCGTTTTTGCGCTATCCTCGAAAAACCGGAGGGGTGGGCGGATTTCGCCCCCCCAGGGCGCGTGTTAACCCTATTTGTAACAGGGGGGGGGATTCCGCCCCCCCCCTCATGTTTTTAGCAGATATCTCCAGAACGGCAGGGAGCAGGCCCATGACATTTCGGGACTTTTCATAGAATTGAATACCGCATTTGGAGTTAAAATTTTGAGTTCTTAGCCTGAACAGAGGCGGTTCCAGGGCACAGTTTTGGGTGAGTTGTGAGGCGACATTTGGCGAAAATACGGAAATGCGATCTTCACGGTTTCTTCCTAACTTCCTCAAGTATGAAGGAGTTACATCGGTTTACGGTGATTGCAAAAAGTGCAAATTAGTTGATGTTATTGAAATATCATAACAAATTGCATGGCAGAGGCGGTTTCAGGGTCTTGAAAGGGGGGGGGGGGGTCCAGGAAGTATTCAATGCTTGGCGGGAAGCCAATAGAGCGATGAAAGGGACATTTATAGCTATCAAGATGTAAAAGATAGCTTCTGCTTCTATTATTTGCATAATTTATTACATATAGAGTTTCAGAGGCGTGTTCAGGCACATGAAAAGGGGGGTGACTGACATGGTGATGACGATATGCCAGCGATAACGGCGCAATAGACGTTTAGCTTATAATGATATATGCACATATGAGGCCAGAAAAGGGATAAAGTCTTTTTTTTTGCAGAGGCGTGCTCAGGATTGGAAAAAAGGGGGTCATATTATTGCAAGGAAACTAAGAGGCATGGGCGTACAATGACATAACATACTGCAGTTTTCAGATGAAACACGCACCACAGGCTACTCTACGAACGATTATAAGATAATAGGCGAGTCCAGGTAGGGTAAAAAGGGGGGTAAGCAATGTTAATTGAAGTTGTAAGTGAAATAGTCACTGTTGACTAGTTAGTATCATAATAGCGGATAATATACTTATCAAAAGGTCTTGCACCGCCACAGTTTGGATCCTGAATACGCCTATGATGAAGTACAACATGCAAAAAGGAACTATCTACGATCAGTAACATATTTATAGTGCTGGGTAGCAACTTGTCTGTGGTTAATATTTTTTCCCAATTTGACCTCCCTTTTTCACTAACCTGTACCGCCTATGGCAAAAAATATGATTTATAACTGTTTTGTCTAATGTCACAATCACATACCATTTCATTTATCAAAAAAAAAACATAAAAAATGGTTTTATTGCGCATTTACTTCACCCCCATATTGAGTGACCTGCACACGCCTATTATTTTTGAATTTTCAAACGTCACCGTTATATATCAATTTCCAATTCAATCTCTATCGATTCCTATTAGTTGTGTTAAAATCGGTCGATAAACATGAAAGCTATGTTGGATCAAATATACCACTAAAATTTGTCGTTTTTGCTCCCCTGTCGCCCCCCTATCCAAAATTTAGATTTTTGTTAAATTTTTAGAAATGTAGATCGTGTTGAGGGGAACCAAACACCGTTTCATTTTTGAAAATTTGACTGGTAGATCTCGAGATCTCCGGGGGGGGGGGCGGAATCCGCCCCCCTTGTTACAAATAGGGGTAGCCAGGAGCCTGTTACAAATAGGGTTAAGGATTATGACATGCTCATTCACGATTCTAGCTCGATAAAATTCAATTTATACACCTTTACAACTTTTATGACTTTTGGGTCATTGACATGACCTCAGAGGTCACCTAATGACCCAAGACCTTAACATCGGATACCAGCGGCTTCCTCTCGTCACAAGCAACACGTTCGTCTTTGACTTGAAGCTCTAGCTCAATTAGGGGCGAAACGCTAAGGAGGGGGGGGGGGGGGGGGAGGACGAACCAACCCTCCTCCCCTATCCGAACACGTAGTGATTTTGCCATACCCGGGCGAGGGTTAACCCCCGTCAGTGCAGCGTCCGAGATACCTACCTGACCGGGCAGGGAGGGGGGGGGGGGGTACGACCCCTGGCGTTTCGCCCCTAATTGAGCTAGAGGTTTGATTAAAAAACGAGAGTGTTGCTTGTGATGAGATAAAGTCGTTGATACCCGATTTTAAGGTCCTGGCTCATTAGATGACCCCTGAGGTCATGTCAATGACCCGGATGTCATCCAAATCGTGAATCTGTAGAAATGGAATTTTAATCGAGCTAGAATCGTGAATGAGCATATAACCAGTAATGGCGGATTCACACCGGCCGCGTTTTGACGCAAACGCATGCGTCCGCGTCGAAAACGCATGCGTACGCGTAAAATTACGCATAGGCTTGCGTATTTCGGTGTGAACGGCCTAAAAGCTCGGGAACTCGCGTAGATTACGCATGCGTATGCGTCAAACGCGTGCGTCCTGAATCTTGAACCGTGTTCAAGATTTGGACGCATACGTATGCGTCCAAGGCCATAGATAGGTATGCGTCGAGACGGGCAACAGTAGCTTTGGCAGCCATAATTGATTTAATTTTGTGATCAAGTGTGCCTCTGGCGAAGTGTCATCTTGCCACGGTTGAGGTAGGTGCCTTCTTGATGCATGTACCGGAGGATTGGAGGTTGATAAATGTTTATACATATACATCTGTACCTGGAAATAGGTAAGTACTAGATGAGAATACACCACACACTAGGGGGTTTGGAATTGTCCAAATTTGTTTGCTTACAGTAGATGCACTAAAGTTCTGACCAAATTGAAATGTGACAAAATGTAAACAATTATTACATTATTAAAGCTTCTGTCAAACTTTGCACATAATAAGTAAAAGCTTGGGCTAAATCAAATGTGGGATGAAACCTTCGCAAATGAGATGGGTCCAAACAGTGTCTTGGCATTCAGAAATTTTGGTGGAAAACAACGCTATGGATATTATGTTTCCCCTCTTTTCCTGAGTTTTACTGTGAATTTTCCACTCATTATTAAACAATGTGCCTATCTGATAATTGGAACCCTGATACTGGTTTATGAATGTAATGATATGGGCAGGCTCTGTGGAGGGAAGGACAGGCAAGAATTGACATAGGTAATAACTTTTTCCTGTGAGTGGGTAATTGGGTATTGATAAAGTAGAGTGCATACAGTTTTTGGGTTGAATTTTCCACTCTTCATAAGTTCATACTCATTTGTAGCCAGAATTTTCCACTCCACACCCAAACTACAAGCAATCCTAGGACCCTGGCCCAGACTGGTTACCTATTCATTCACCTTTTTTGGAAAGATTCAATCATGATTCATTTTGGAATATGAATGATTCAGTCACCATTTGATTAATGGTTAACCATTTTGAAAAATGATTCTTTCCGATTCAAAGAATGTTTTTTTAAATCAAATCACGTTTGACTCACCATTGAAATAGCATTGCAGTCTTTGATTCAATCAGCCTAGTTAATATGCGGGTTTTGATTCAATCATGATTCATGAATACACAAATTTGATGGTGAATCGATTCTTCAATGATTCAAGGGATTTTGATTGAACGATTCCAGTCGATTCAATCGGAGTCAAATCAATAACCAATCTGTCCTGGGTCCAAAGGTTGGGTATTTCATGCTATTGGCAGTTTGCTAGTACTTTGCTAGTACTTTGCTAGTACTTTACTCTGTATCTGGCATTAAGGGTGCGTTTCCGAGGCCTGCCTATGGTAAACCTATGGCAGGCTTTCCTGGGCTCTCAGCAGTTCTGGTTTCGCTCGACGTCTATGAAATTGCAATATTACGGAGTTCAGTACCGGAGCTTTTTGCATGGCGAAGTTTTTCATCAAAATATGCAACCATTTGCAACATATTGCACGGCAAAGTTTTTTCAGACCAACTTTCGCAGCGTTTCACTGGGCAAACCTTGAGCACTGCGGGCAAAACAGTGCATGTTTCTTGACCAGCTTCCCACACACTTTATTTTTATCCAAGGATTTATCGATATCACTAGTCATTTCTCTTGCAACGCTGCATGAAGTTTGGCTATGAATTACTCTGGACACAGACAACGGAGCAAAACAAACGTTGTATAATGTTTTAGACACATTACCTCTGTTTCCGAAAATGTTAATGATCAGCGGGAACCATTCCACGTTTTTGAGGTATTCCGAGAAATACCTCGTGTTGCAACTGTTTTCAGTATCCGCATGTAGATGGCACTAGTATCCGCTTTTTGCGATTCACCCCCGAATCTGGACTGGGCGCCATAGCCCTGCCCGATTGCGAGAACCGCCCGGCCGGGGTGCGGTGAAGCGTGAGAGGAGGGGGGCGAGAGCGGGGGAGACGGGTGACAAATGGCCTTACGGTCCCGCCTTCTCCAAGGGCACGCGCTAGACATCCCAGTTCTAACTAGACTAACCAGTTCATAGCCAGGTTTCGCTCAAATTTATTTAATGTTGCTGGTGACTGAACCGCTAGCCCCTACATTTCTTCTACTAACAGATGGTTTATCATTGTCAGGCTTTCGGCCAATCAAAACATTCCATTGCTTGGCCACGACAGTTTGGAATATGCATTGAATTGTATTGAAGTTTAACGCAAAAAAAAACATTTTGTGGTTGGGGTTGGCAAGGGGGGGGGGGTTACATGTTCGTGTGGCACACCCTTGTGAAACGCTGGTGGATGGTGTGGTTTAATTTAATTTTACTAATGAGAAAGACTTCAAATCGTATCATAGTTTGTTGACTGCTTTGTTCTAAATGCAGTGTTCCTACTGCAGTCTGCAGTCGTGTCTATCTGACTGAGCAAAGTTGCGCAAGTAACAAAAGGCCAGGAATAACTACCGTAATTCGTAACCGTAAGTACCTATTCATGAATACAGCACACCGGTTAGTGTTTTACAACCTACTAGCTCTAGCCTGCTATCAGTATTGACTATTGAGCTTGTTGATTGGTTCGATGTAAAAGCAAATGAGTCAAAGCTGAATCGACAAAACAAAATTGCCCCGTTTGAGTCAGAGTTGAGTCAGAGTCCTTTCGAAAATGAGTCGAGAGTCGAGTCAGTCTAAAAAATCTGATTCGAGCACAACCCTGGTCAGAATTTACTATTAGTGTCGATGTCTTGTATCTTAGGGTCTGTTCCAGTGGCTCCTCTAACCTCCTCTAACCTCCTCTAAGCTCCTCCAAATTAATATTATCGTTCCCGTGGCTCATCCAAACTCCTCTAAGCTCATCCTTGCTCGCCTCAAACCTCCTCCGAACTCCTCCGAAATGAAAGGTGGTTTTTCGGAGGAGGCTGGAGGAGGATATGGTAGACATTATTGGCGCGGTTCATTCATATGTAATTCGGACGCCATATTTGTTTTACACACTGAATGTGGGGACTGAATGTGAAGTTGAAGTGGTGCGAATAGCAGCTTTTTTTCTCATTTTCCCATGGGTACTTAAAATTGGGTATCAAAATTCAAAATTGGGTATCTCATAGTTGGTGGGGATCTGGACGCCGTATTTGTCTTCAATGCATCAGCACTGTCTTCTTGACACGCTCGCAAACAGCTGATACCTCATCCGAAATTGTTCCCGTATCAACGCAAATCAGCGCTCCTCCAACCTCCTCTAAACTAATCTCATCTTTTTGGAGGAGCCACTGGAACAGACCCAAGCCCAGGCTCCA
>JAXIVJ010004413.1:77500-83290 GCA_036785665.1 Chirona hameri | reverse complement strand
CACACACACAGACACACCTCACAGACAACATCACACAGACACACACACAGACACAACAACCAGGGGGGCACACCACACACACCACAGACACACACACAGACACACCTACACAGACACACACACAGACACACACACAGACGACACACACAATACACAGCAACACACACACAGACACACACACAGACACACACACTGACACACACACAGACACACACACAGCAACACACAAACAGACACACACACAGACACGCACACACACACACACAGACACAACACAGACACACACACAGACACACACAGACAACAACAGGACCACACACAGACACACCACACAGTCACAACACACACACACACACAACACACACACACACACACACACACACACAACACACACAACACAAGCTCCTCCCCCCAACCTTCCGGAGCGACGCAGCGTGGAAATCTTCGAACTCCGAAAAGCAAATGTAAACATGTGGTCCTCTTCATCTACGATTTGAATTACACGTATAATTCATCTGGGCCTGCCCCCCCTGTAGCCGCCTGTGTGAACCGCGTCCGCCGCCTGCGCCAGATCATGCGAGTGAACGCCGAGCCTGAGCTACCGCCGGAACCTGTGCGCTACCTGGTTGGCAGCGGCGCTACTGCGAGTGGGTGACACGACTCCGTGATCCGCTGTACCGCCAGGCGCCCGTGCAGGCACAACGCGGAGGCCAGAAACTGCGGGTAGGACCGGCACGCCGTGTATAGGACCGCATGCCTCGTGTATAGGACTGGCACGCGTGTATAGGACTGGCACGCCGTGTATAGGACCGGCACGCCGTGTATAGGACCGGCCACGACCGTGTATAGTGACCGGCACGCCGTGTATAGGGACCGGCACGCAGTGTATAGGGGACCGGCACGCCAGCAGGCGCCCACGGTGTGGCTGACAATACCCTTTGGTGTTTTGTTTTTCTCAATTGTTTTAATACGCTGCATTTAACAAAAGATACAGGGGTCAGTTTTTTAGAAGATGGTTGTGCAACTAGGCACAAACAAACTGCATCTACAATAAATGTCAAGTGTCACTATCACACACAACAAAGTATTTCCAATAATATAACACGCTCGGAGCAACGCGATGGCAGCAGTACACAGCATTGTATCGATCGCTGATGACTCAACTTTCTCACAACATGTTACCTAATACAGGTTACGCAATAAAACACGACATTGCAGAAGACTACAGTCACTCTAGCTTCACACGCACTACTACAGACACAACTAGTCGAGCTCCGGCCGGAGTGCCTGAAAAAGCTTGTCAGGCCGGATGCCTTACACCCGTTTGACTGACATGGCGACTTTCTCGCTTCTACTCCCTCCCTCCCTCCCCTGCGACCACTAATCTCTACAACACACTGGGCTGTACTCGTTCAGAACTTGTCCAATTTCACTCTAAGTAATTATTGGTTTACGTTTATACGCTTTACCCAAGTCTGTAACAGTCTCGATCAACGTCTCGCTGTTGCTGACTGATATAATCCGTGACCGGGGTCCCACTGCAACGCGCAAGCTTGCAGCTGCTCTGCTGCCTCGTCAGTGGTGACGGCCGTTAGGCATCTGCCTCGATGACAGTTTGAGCTTGTCGCTGCCGCGGGTCCACCACGGCGTCAAACCAGGCCCCGACTGGGACGCTAGGTGTCAGGTCGGCCGTGCCGGCACAGGCTCTGACGTCACCGCCGGCCGCAGAGGGCGCGGCAAGGAGACGGATGGACGGGGCCGGGGTCAGCTGGCGGCTGACGCGCCGCCGCTGCCGGGAGCTGAGGCTCGGTCAGGTCACCGCACGGACGGGTCCGCCTGGGCCGGCCGGGAAGGCGGCGGCCCCCCGCAACCACCGGCAGAGGCGCGTCCAGATTGGGCGGGGCTTGCGGCGGCCCGTACAAAGCAGGCGGCCGCACGGCGCCGTCTCAGTTCGAACAGGCGGTGACCGGTCGCAAGTTGGAGACTGCGCTGGTTCCGTTGAATGCAGCTCTCGCAGCTCTCGTAAGAACTGAGCAAGAGGCCTGCCTGGCGGATCAGTCTCCGTTGCTTGCGTTGCACGATCGCGAGGCTGGACACCCTCTGCCTGGAGCGCGCCCACCTGATCAGGCCGGCCGGGACACCGCCACAGTCAGCTGCTGAACGGGCTGACATGTCCGTAATTTTGACGGGAGGCAAATGCGAAGATTCACGTGACAAAAACGTTACCATTTTGTGTGTACACAGAACAAATTCTGCCTTTTCCCTCTTCATGTTGTACGAGACTTCGCAGTACGTGCCGACGTTTAGGGGTCAGGGCCTCTGAGGATGAAGAGCCCTGACCCTCGCAGACGAGGTTTTCGATCGGAACAGTGAATCGCGGTCAGATCCCATACCAGTTGACATGAATTCTACAAAGATATTCTGACTCCCGCAAGCGAAAATGCCGCTTTTACCTGCGTGAAGGTTCAAATTGAACACCATGTGCTCTGACAGCAAAGCTTGCAGAGCTTAGCCGTCTCCTCCCCCTGAGAGGTTCAGGAACAGCTTGAGCCCGGAGAACACGAGACAGGCTTGCCTGGCGTGCTGCTGCATGTTGTCATTCCAGCTCCCAATTCTACAACTCGGTTGCTGTAGGTCCCGACAACCCGCTGGCGCAGTTCCTCGATGTCCTGCTAGTGCCCTGAGACTGCAGACTTTTCACTGCGCTGGTGGACGGCGGGGTTGGCTGCAGTGGTGAGTGGTGGGCTGCTTTCCGCTTATTTCCGCCATACTGGCGCAATATCACACACTGCCGGCGAGCACACCCCTCTCAACGCCCGTCCTTCAGCCGCCCGCAGCAGCGAGCGGAGCACACCGCGCGCACGCGTCCGACCCCGGTCAAGGTCAGCTGACAACTTGGACCTTGGACAAACTGACCCTTTGGTGTTCTGCAGGGTGTGACAACACGTTTGTGCGCTGTACCGAAAGAACGTTTTCCAGAATGTGTCCGTTTTATTTGACAGGGCAAACGTGTGTGTGGGTAGTGTGGGTGTTGTGGGTGTGTGTGGGTTGGGGGTATGTGTGGGTGTGTGGGTGTGTGGGGTGGTGTGGGTGTGTTGGTGTGTGGGGTGTGTTGGGTGTGTGGGTAGTGGGTTGTGTGTGGGTGGGGGTGTGGTGTGGGTGTGTTGTGTGTGGGTGTGTGGGTTGTGTGGGTGTGGGTGTGGGTAGGTGTGGGTGTGTGTGTGTGTGTGTGTGTGTGTGGATGTGTGTGTGTGTGTGTGTGTAGTGTGTGTGTTGTGTTTTGTGTGTGTGTGTGTGTGTGTGGTGTTGTGTGTGTGCGTGCGTGCGTGCGTGCGTGCGTGCGTGCGTGTCGTTGCGTGCGTGCGTGCGTGCGTGCGTGCGTGCGTGGGCAGTTGCTGCTGAGTGCGTGCGTGCGTGCGTGCGTGCGTGTGTGTGTGTGGTGTGTGTGTGTGTGGGGGGGGGGGGGGGGGTGTCTGCAGCGGTGTGTGGTGTCGCAGCTCTCTGCAGCGGCACTGTGTACAGCGTGCTCCTCCTGGACCCAGGGGGGCTGTGCATGTGTGTGTGTGGTGTGGTGTCTGCAGCGGTTTGTGTGGTTGTCGCCGCCGGCCTGTCTCGAGGTGGTGCGGCCCGGCTTACTCCAGCACCTGCGGGCCCTGCTCGGATCGACCTGGCCGCCGGCAACGTGTCTCCTGGCGCGGATGCGGCCGCTTCCGCAACGTCATCAACGACACGCGGATCGGGCGCATGATGGCGGCGCTGGCGGCCGCGCCGGGACGACCCGCTCGGCAGCCGGACGGCACACTGACCCGGGCCGCCCTAGGCGCCGACGACCGGGCCGGCCAGCCCCGGCACCCACCATGCTCATGGTAGCCGCGGCCGGGCTGCCCCGGACTGAGTGACATGATGATGCTAATTCCTATGGTATTTGATCTCCCTGAGAGATGGTTAAAGCTCAGTAGAGGACGGAGGAAGAGAACGGACTGTGCAGTTACTTAGACAATATTGTACGTATATTCAGTATTGTGTACTGCGCTCTGATGTCGTAAATGAGACTCAGGACCTTGCAAAAAAACACTCAGTGATGCGATACTCATGAATAATCTTACCGTTTTTATCGGAATAGAAATATCTGCCTCATTGTGGTGTTTTACCATGCCAGCAGGTTCCTACCTACTGCTGCGCTACTGAGCTTTGATGTGTCAATGCAGCTGATATTGAGTCAGAATGGTTTGGTAATTGTTTACATCCCGTGCATAGCAGGTGGCTGAGCATGCATCCGTGACGTCGGTTTACCGGAGCGGGTGAGAGAGAACCGCTGGGCAGGGCCGACTATCCATCCGGGGGGGGCATTTGGCACGCACCGTGAAGGGGGATGGTTTGACCTGAATGGCGCACTAGCCTAATGTAGTGGTGTAATGATAGTGGTGTAATGATAGTGTGGTGTAATGATATGTGGTGTATTGATAGAGGTGTAATGTAGTGTGTAATGATAGTGGGGTGTAATTGATAGTGGTGTAATGATAAGTGGTGTAATGATAGTGGTGTAATGAATAGTGGTGTATGATAGTGAAATGTGAATGTTCAACACCCGCCACTTTGAATCTTTGGTATTCCGTGTAGGTTTTCCTATGCTGTTGCCCAATGTCGTTTCTGCTTTTGCTACTAATTTGTTCAACGATGATAATACTCATCGGAGAAGTAGTGGGAGAGTTGTTGACTTCTTTTTGTGTGATATTTTGTAACCCGAAAACGGTATTTTTTTCTCTCTCAATAAAATCGAATGTTTAAATGCGTACTTTGCGCGCAGTCATGTTCTCTGATCAATATTAGGGCCGATAAGTTCCTCATTCCACGAATGTTCGCGTGCAACTCAGCACCAGCGCTCTGCTGTGGTCACCTACGAGCGCGGCGTGCTGTCTGGTCATCTCCAGCGGGCGGAATATACAACTGCACATCCGTACAGACTGCAGTGTACACAACGAGCAGGAGTCTCTAGCATACAAGACGGTAACATAACCACAATTTTGTTGCGCCAGAGGTACACTTTCAATTTCATGTTGGTTTATTCTTTAGAAACCCCAAACAATATGTCCTTTGGTGGGTGGGTCAGTCAGGTTTTTTGGACCTCCCGCTCCAATAGGGTTAATGTTAAATCCTGCTGATCTGGGGGAGGGTCTGAGTGATCCCTGATTCCCCAGTCCCCTCCCCTCCCCTCCCGCCTTCCCCCCCCTCCCCTCCCCTCCCCTCCCCTCCCCTCCCCTCCCCTCCCTCCCCTCCCTCCACTGTGATGGCGATGTCTGTTTTATGTTCCATTTATCCTCTTCTTTGTTCCCCGATACGTATTCTCCAAAGTACGCTTTCGAGCATCCACTGCATGGTATTCTTTGTAGACAAACACTATCTTATCTTTACTTTCTGTTCCTTCTCTTCCCTTGATCATTTCACCGATTTTTGAACCCGTTTTTTTCAATCAGTTGCACGCCACCCCGCTTTCCCTCAGAACTCTTGGCTATAGCTTGCGTTTTGCCACTGCCTGAGCCACTATCTATGATTTTTTGTTTATTGACGGGTCCGTGAGACGACCGGAGCCCTTCTTATTTTTTTGCTTTTCGTAGACATCTAATTAAGAATGCCCTCAGGATATTTAAGCTTCTATGAATGATATCGAAAATATGTTCAATTTCGGCTGTCCATTTTTTGTTTTTTTTTGAGGTGTGGGGGGGGGGGGGGGGGGGGGGGGGGGGGGGGTGTGTGTGTGTTTTTGTTGTGTGGGGGGGGGGGGGGGGGGGG
>JAXIVJ010004413.1:57500-72500 GCA_036785665.1 Chirona hameri | reverse complement strand
ACGTGCCTGAACAGACGATTCGAGACATTCGACACATTCGACACTTCCACATGTATAGTTAACAGACGATTCGAGACATTTGACGCATTCGACACTTCCACATGTATAGTTAATAGACGATTTTGAGATATTCGATACATTCGACACTCCACATGTATAGTTATCAGACAATCGAGACATTCGACACATTCGACACTTCCACATGTATAGTTAACAGACGATTCGGACATTCGACACATTCGACACCCCACATGTATAGTTAACAGACGATTCGAGACATTCGACACATTCGACACTTCCACATGTATAATTAACAGACGATTCGAGACATTCGACACATTCGACACTTCCACATGTATAGTTAACACGCGCAGTGGAGGGAGGGGGGGTGGGGGCACTTTTGTGCCCCCCCGCCGATGTTTTTGTCGTGAATAGCTCGCAAACGAAGCTGCGCAGAGAGTTGTTTTCACGCGAACATTTACGCCCAACTCAATAGCGGATCGTTTGACATAAAAAAATCAAAATCGGTCGATAATTTTTGAATTATACGGATTTCCATTACAAGATGGCGGCCAGTATCGAGGTCGGCAAAGCGATAGCTTCGAACTAACAGTCGGATCGGGATGATTCAAACGCCATACGGTAGACAATGTCAATGTGCATCCCCATAAACAAGTTTAAACACATTTACGGTGACCTGTGACGTCACAGAGGTCAAATTATTTTAAAAAAAAATCTGACATTTTGTTAGATTTGAGCCTTCGTAACCTTTTTTGACCTTGAAGTTATTCACCAAGGTCACGACATTTTGTGCAAATGTATATCATCATAGCACCTACCTACCCTGTAAGTTTAATCGTTCTAGCTCTCTTACTTTCGCAGATCTTAGGGTGGCACTAAAGTGCCCCCCCCCCCCCCCTCCTCCGCTGCGTGTTAGTGGCATGCCCCTCTCCACTCGCGTCGAGTCAGCAGACGATTCGAGATATTCGACACATTCGACACTTCTCCACATGTATAGTTAAACAGACGATCGAGACATTCGACAACATTCGACACTTGAATGTATAGTTAACAGACGATTCGAGACATTCGATACATTCGCATGTATAGTGAGTGACCGCTGATTACAGACATTCGACACATTCGATACATTCGTCAAAATAGAGTTCGCAGACGACTAGAGAGTATTTGTTATTGATTGTGACTAGAGATATTCGACACATTCAATACATTCGCCAAAACGTCACTTTACCCAGTCCCACTCGAGAGATTCGACACATTCGATATACATTCTCAAATATTGTTAAAGTTTGTGGCGGATTCGAGACATTCGAGGCACATCTGTGGTCTGGGATCCTGCAGGGTTGTAAATTTATGCTCCTTAGGGTTCTGGATCCAACAGGATCTTAAGCTAAAATCACACAGTAAATTATTTCTGAAAGGATTCACGACCAGCTAGGGGCGTAGCTTCTCCAGAAAATTGTGGTTGGGGGGGGGGCTGGGAAAAATCGCTTAAAGGAAATAGTTCACCTTCAGATTTTTTTTCAGAACACGATTTTATAATATTTTTTAATACAGTTTCTTTTTTTCTTTTTAAAATGTCCTGCATCGCGCCAATTCAGGACAGAAGGTTGTAAATTATTGATTTTATGGTGTGCGTTATTGGCTACTGCGCATGCTCATGGCAGTGCTGGCACTTTCAGACGGTACGGTACATCATATAATGCGCCGTATTCCTTCGCCAAAAAGTCAAATATCTTCGCTGGAGAGTCTTTTCAGCCAAGAAAAGTTCCAGATAAGGATTTCTCAACACGGGCTACAAACTGCTATTTCAGTTCAAAACCCATGTTGAAGGTGAACTATTTCCTTTAAAGTACCATCAAAATCCACAAAATATTTGTTTTCCCCAGATTTGACCCACTTCCTCGTCCAAAATTACATACGCCATACGCCATGTCCTATCTGGAAAGAAACCGCTCCTATGCAGGATTGGCAAATTTGAGCTCTTCTCGTCCTGGAGCACCTTTTTGCCCTGTCAAATTTTCTTCATGAAAAAAAATAGAAATCGACATGATCAGAAAGTGGGGACCATGCCCCTACTCCATTTCTCATGCATATGTTCCCGTTTCCTTTACAATTAAATTCAAGAGTTACCAATAGCTTACGCCTTACTTACACATCATGGGTTCGAACTTCGAATGCAATGTATCTTAAAGATCTCGTGAATCTCTCTCTAAAAAAAAAAACGGAGAAAGCGAATCTGGAATCACGGCGCGACCCCTTGAAGAAGACTTCAGGTCTGGGGTCTGGGATCCCAATGGATTTCTCGATAATTTTAAGACATCAGGATCTCAGTGGATCCGAGATCCAGATAATATGGATAATATTTCCGGATTAGTTTGCACGACCTGTGTACTTGTCTGCAGCCGTATAGGGAGAGGGAGAGTCATAACGGGTGTACAAAACTTAACCCTCGCCTGCCCCTACGTGGACCTTTTTCACCTTCGCCTTACGGAGGGTCCTAAAAAGACACCCCCCTGTTAACTTCCAAACTAAGCAACATAGAGCAACATAGGTAAAGAACATAGAGCAACATAAGGTAAGCAACATAGAGCAATGCGGTAAGAACCAGCATGTTAATGGGGGAGGGCCGGGGATGTTGGATAAGGTTTTTGTTGGTGGTAGGGTAGGGGGGCGAGAAGATCTGTTTGTTGTCACCGATCGACCTCACGGCAATGCCGCTCCGAAAACCGTCATCATGCACTTGCGCTCACATCAGATGTTGACACCACGCATGACGCATGCACTCACGTGCCCATGCACGCACTTTCTAAGACGCACACAAACTCTTTGTCGATCAATTGAAAGCTTGAGCTTGCAGATGGGCTTAACCCTATTGTAAAAGGCTCCTGGCTACCCCTATTTGTAACAGGGGGGGGGGGGCGGATTCCGCCCCCCGGAGATCTCGAGATCTACCCGTCCGATTTCAAAATGAAACGTTTTTGGTTACCCTCAACACGATCTACATTTATAAATAATAAACAAAATATAAATTTGGGATAGGGGGGCAACAGGGGGGCAAAAACTACAAATTGTAGTGGTATTTTTGATCTAACATAGCTTTCATGTTTATCGACCGATTTTAACACAACTAATAGGAATCGATAGAGATGAATCGGAAATTGATATATGACGGTGACGTTTGCAAATTCAAAAATCATAGGCGTGTGCAGGGTCACTCAATATGGGGGTGAAGTAAATGCGTAATAAAAACCATTTTTTATGTTTTTTTTATAAATGAAATGGTATGTGATTGAGACATTAGAAAGACAGTTATAAATCATATCTTTTTTGCCATAGGCGGCACCAGTTAGAGAAAAAGGGGGGTAAAATTGGGAAAAATATTAACCGCAGACAAGTTGCTACCCAGCACTATAAATATGTTACTGATCATAGATAGTTCCTTTTTGCATGTTGTACTTCATCATAGGCGTATCCAGGATCCAAACTAGGGCGGCGCAAGACCTTTTTATAAGTATATTATCCGCTATTATGATACTAACTAGTCAATAGTGACCATTTCACTTACAACTTCAATTAACATTGCTTACCCCCCCCCCCCCTTTTACCCTACCTGGACTCGCCTATTATCTTATAAACGTTCGTAGAGTAGCCTGTGGTGCGTGTTACATCCTAAAACTGCAGTATGTTATGTCATTGTACGCCCATGCCTCTTAGTTTCCTTGCAATAATATGACCCCCTTTCTTCCATTCCTGAGCGCGCCTCTGCAAACAAAATGACTTTATTCCCTTTTCTGGTCTCATATGTGCATATATTATTATAAGCTAAACGTATATTGCGCCGTTATCGCTGGCATATCGTCATCACCATGTCAGTCACCCCCTTTTCATGTTCTTGAACACGCCCCTGAAACTCTATATGTAATAAATTATGCAAATAATGGAAGCAGAAGCTATCTTTTACATCCTGATAGCTATAAATGTCCCTTACATTGCTCTATTGGCTTCCCGCCAAGCATTGAATACTTCCTGGAACCCCCCCCCCCCCCCCCCCTTTTCAAGCCCCTGAAACCGCCTCTGCCATGCAATTTTGTATGATATTTCATTAACATGATTTAATTTGCACTTGTTGCAATCACGGTAAGCCGATGTAACTCCTTCATACTTGATGCAGTTAGGAAGAAACCGTGAAGATCGCATTTCCGTATTTACGCCAAATGTCGCCTCCGAACCCACCCAAAACTGTGCCCTGGAACCGCCTCTGTTCAAGTTAAGAACTCAAAATTTTGATTCCAAATGCGGAGTTAAATTCTATGAAAAGTCCCAAAATTTCATGGGCCTGCTCCCAGCCGTTCTGGAGATATCTGCGAAAAACATGAGGGGGGGGGCGGAATCCGCCCCCCTGTTACAAATAGGGTTAAGTCCCCATTATTCACCGATATGGATACAATTAAGATGATGGCTATGAATTGCAGAGGCCTTGGGGACCAAAAGAAACGAAGAGATGTATTGCACTTTATCAGAAATTTGAATTACAGCGCAGTGTTCCTACAGGACACGCACATGACAAAAATAACTATACCCTATTTCAATAGCTTATGGAAAGGACAATGCTATCACACATGTTACGCCTCACGTGGTCGTGGCACGTGCATATTGTTTGCTAGTATAAGACTCCACATGGCGTCAGATAGCAGAGTTTCCCTCTGATTGCGGGAATTACGTTATAGTGAAATGCAAAATTTGCACTGATTTTCTCAAGTTGTCTTTGTAAGTGTGTATGGGCCCAATCAAGATTGTCCAGAGTTTATGATGCCTTAAACGAACAACTGGAGAAAATTGATGCTGAACACATTATCTGCGCCGGTGATTGGAATTTCGTCTGGGACCCAGAGTTGGATTCACTCAATTACGCAAGAGAATATAACGTCAATGCCAAACGAGCCTTCAAGCGGATGGCTAATGCCTGGTAGATATTTGGCGGGAGACCCACCGAAAAAACACCTACTCCTGGAGGAGGCAGTGTGGACGGTTGGATATGTTTTTTATTAGCAGTCATTTAATGAACAGGGCTAGCGATATTGAGATAATACCAGACTACAGGTCTGACCACAACATAATTACACTTACATTGCAAACAAAACAGCAAAACAGAGGCCCAGGCCTTTGGATGCTGAATGTGTCTCATCTAAATGACGAAACGTTCAGCGAGCGAATAAACGAAAGCATTCATGATGCGGTTAGACAGTATGCAGTTCCAGTTTATCCTGCAAGTGCGTATAACGAGAACACAAATTACGAGACAATTAAACTAACGATCAATGACTGTCTGTTTTACGAACCATTAATTATTTATGATTATGCGAGGAGAAAGCGTAAAGTATTCCAAACAGAAAGCGCGTGAAAGTAGAATTGCAGATAAAATATTATTGAAAGAGCTTAAGCTCGCTCAAGATAAGTTCAATGAAACGTCCGCGCAAGAAGATGCTTTACAGCTAGATATCGCACAAAGTAAACTCGAATGTTTCAGGCAGCCTGTTATCGACGGATCAATTACCCGATCTATAGAGTCGATTGGAGTGAATAGGGGGAAAAGAGTACTAACTATTTCCTGTCGATGGAAAAAATACATTTTAATAAAAAATGCATTGGATATTTGATGGAAGGGGATCGTATCGTAACAAAGCCAAACGAAATTATGGCCACATTTACTCAGAACTTGCAGAATAAGTATAACGAGACGGCACCGAATGAACCCGACCATTCGTTCATCGCTGACAACGTCGAACGCTCCTTGATTCTAGTGGATCGCGTACGTCTAGAAGCACCTCTCACTCTCGCCGAATTAACAATAGCCGTAACATCTATGAAGAAAGGGAAAACACCGGGTTTGAATGGTTCTCCCGCATAATTTTTCCGCACTTTTTGGTCAGAGCTAGGTCCATTCTTGCTGCGAGCTTTCCGAGCATCCTTAATGGACGGACAGGAAATGACATCGCATAGAGAGGGGGTAATCAAATTAATTCCCAAATCCGGAAAATCGCCTCATAGCAGTAAGGGATGGAGGCCAATAACACTACTTAACGTTGACTACAAAATTATATCAGCGGCAATGGCGAACAGATTTAAAAGCGTGATCAATCAGTTAAAGGAAATAGTTCACCTTCAACATGGGATTTTGAACTGAAATAGCAGTTTTGTAGCCCGTGTTGAGAAATCCTTATCTGCAACTTTTCTTGGCTGAAAAGACTCTCCAGCCGAAGATATTTGACTTTTTGGCGAAGGAATGCGGCGCATATATGATATACCGTACCGTCTGAGAGTGCCAGCACTGGTCTGAGCATGCGCAGACCAATAACGCACACCATAACATTAATAATTTACGACCTTCTGTCCTGAATTGGCGCGATGTAGGACCATTTTTGAAAAGAAAAAAGAAACTGTATTAAAAAAATATAATAAAATCGTGTTCTGAAAAATTTCCGAAGGTGAACTATTTCCTTTAATCGGCCCATCACAGACTGCATACATTTCTGGACGCAGGCATGGGCGTCGGCGGCGGGAGGGGGGGGGGACGCGTCCCCCCCAGTTCAAAAATCAGGGGGGGGGGGGGGGGGGGCGTCCCCCAAGAAAGCAGACTTGCTTGTTTTGCTTAATTCGTTCCAAGGGATATGAAACTTTAAAACAAATATTCTTAGCTAAAAATGCATGGCATTTTCAACACTATATCGTTAAGTCCTTGCTTTGTACTTACAGATGTAGGTACTTAATTACTTCGTAGAAAATACAATTATGATATGGCAGCTAAAAGTTGGTACACAAGATTGGCTTCTGCTAATCAAGTTCATCCATTAATTCACCATTCATTCAAGGCCCTAGATACAATTCAGCCAAGGTAGCGAATATCGTGAAGTCATGGGTACATCCATCAAATGCTGTGTTCAAACAGCAATCAGTTTTAGACTTTAGTTCCTTTGAGCCGCTGTAATTTATATAAATGAGTGATATAGCAGCATGCTTGGTATAATTTCAATGGTTATAACTATCTACAATCCATGCTAAATACGTTTTTGGAAATATATCATAGCAGGGGTAGCTGGGGCATTCCAGGACAGATCGAACAAAAATGTATCGAAATAACATTCTACATCTCAGGTTTCGATCAAATTAAGTCTTGGATGTTATCTGGGCCGTAGATGCAGGGGTGGTAAAGTGTTCTGTCCTTATGGGTAAGGTCGGGGACAAAATACTCCTTCCCATGAAGTACTCGTAGGTCAAAATGCCAGTAAAAATAATTACCCTGGCTATGCCATTCCTAGGAAAATTTACTAAGCGATCATGTCCTTAGAAATACTGATCGTCACAACCACTTCAGATGTAATATTCACTTAAAGGGAGTGTGCCTACTCACATCGCTTAGTTGGGGTTATTGACACTGGTCTATAGAACACAATTTTCTGAATTGATCCATTACTTCATTTCTCCAGATTCACCCTAGTTGCTGAGATATTCAAAGACTCCAGGAATTTGCTTGGGAGCAAAAAGTTAACGGGTAGACTCCAGATGGCTTTCCGCTACTAAAAGCACTGCAACTATCGATTACACTGCTAGCATATCGTTAGCAACGGCCAATAGCAATTCGACCAAACAGCTCGTGCGCGCTGATAGCAGCTGCCGAACAACAGAACCTGGGCGGCCATCATGCTTTTCGACGGTTTGTTTACATTTAACCAGACTGGTTTTTACATTTGTATGCGAAGTTCGGGCTCGCACTAAGAGCTGAAGTTTTCGCAGCAGTTGGCCGCCAGGGACCGCTAGTGAGCCATGGTGTTTACCCTGGCTTACTAGCGGTCCCTGGCGGCCTGGAGCTGCGAAAACTCCAGCTTGTAGTGCGAGCTATTTCGTTGGTAGTTGTGTTATCGTGGTTTTAGTTTGGTAATTGGTATCGTCCTTCCAGTAACTTGGCAATCCTGGCTGATGCGTTGACAAATCTTCAAACGAACGATAACGGTCATTTGTGGAAATGCCGAATCAGTGCTGCGTCCGTGGGTACTAAAAGCGTGCAGATGACGACGAAGGAGCATCTCGATCGCTTCACCGCCCACCGGTACGTGTTGACATACGGTTTTGACTGATAGTAGTTTGAATACAAATAATTATTGAACACCAAAGCCTTTTAACTATTATAATGTATTTTAAATATTAGGTCAAGGTAAGGCAGTATTCGTCATTGGCATAGGCCGTCTTCAGGTTATTCAGTAACCTGATTCGGATTCTTAACACAATTAATATGAAAAACCAATGGTTCAAAATGTTTGTAGGTATTTGTAAGTCTATTTTCCAATTAATTATTAACATTAACATGATATATAGACATAACTGCAATTAATCAGATTTGTAACCTGAACATGGACTATGATTGAAACTCTGGTATTAGCTCAGTAATTCACCTCCCCAGTTTATGGTGTTCTTGAGGTCCTTAAAGGAAATAGTTCACCTTCAACATTAGTTTTAAACTGAGATAGCAGTTTTGTAGCCCGTGTTGGGAAACCCCTATCTGCAAGTCTTATTGACTGAAAAGACTCCCCAGCCGAATATATTTGAGTTTTTGGCGAAGGAATGCGGTGCTGGCGAAAGAATGTTGTACTGGTTCTAGCCCGGGCAGAGGCTATACCATCAGCCAATCAGCTTGCAGCCGGTGCTAGTAAGCGAATCGCCGGCCGCTGGTTGGCACATCTCCAATGCGAGTCGATCTTTACGCGACAACTTTCGAATCTGATTGGCTGAACCATTTTTTACATTCGCGTGACGTCAGGACTCTGACTCAGAGAGTATGCATATAGTTTTGATAAACAATACAAATTTACGGCCTTCTGTCCTGAATCGGCGCGATATAAGGCCATTTTTAACAATATCAAAATAAATTGTATTAAACAATGTAATCAAATCATGTTGGGTAAAAAAATTCCAAGGTGAACTATTTCCTTTAATAGAAGAAGAGTAGTCTGCTGACTGTAATATTATGAGACTGAACAGTGGGTTATCTTTCTTGTAGAGGTTGGGTCTGCATTGGGTCTGCAGTGCTGGAATATTTTTATCTTTGCACTTCGCTGAGATGCAAAGATAAAAAGGTTGAATACATGTTCAACGATAAAGTGAAATAATGTGTTATCTTTGCATCCCTCTGAGATACAAGATAAGGTCACGTGAGTTCCGACTAAAAATCAAGAACTGAACTGGGGCGTGTTCCTGAAAAACTACGCTCCTTCGTTGCTCGGTTTTTCAGTCACACGCTTGGAAAATATATTCTTATCGTCCACTCGGAGCCATGAATAATCCTCTATACTGTCTGTCTACGAGATGGTCTGGGGGTGGGGGTTCAGGAGGGCGACAGCCCACTCAGTGGGTTCCACAGCACAGCGAGCGAATGCGAGCCGAGCGTTCTAAACATGGGTCCCTATGACCGTAATTACTGTAAAGGTTAGGTCAGGTTTGATTATGTATAGTTTTTGGTGACGTCATAGTTTTGGTATTACTGGTACGCTTTTCTGTCTGCCATAATAATACTCTCTTCTTTTTTAAGGACCTCAAGAACACCATAACTGGGGAGGTGAATTACTGAACTAAAATCTGAAACTGAACAGAAACTGGTCCCTTATGTCATTAGTGTAATTATATCATTGTCATGTTGTGTTATGTCATTAGTGTAACGCTTCAGTTTATAACTATTTTTGTCTCAACGATCATCTTCAAAAGAGAGCTATTAGATATTATAATTGTTTTGTAATGGTTATTTTTGATAGATCACCAAATAAATATATTTAATTATTTTTGACTTTTGAAGACAAGAGATACTTTTTTTTGGCATGATTCAATCACAATTCATTTTGGAACCGGAATGATTAAATCACTGTTTGATTCATGCAACAATTTTTTTGTGAATTTATTAAATCAATGCGGCAAAAAATGTGCATTTATATGTTTTGTATTTCAGGGTGCCAGGGCGGACAGCCAGCTGTTGGCTGCCTCAATGTCAGCACGCGGATTGAAGGAGGAAATGTGTGTGTGCTTCAGGCACTTTGTGGCTCATGATTATGAATCGGGCTCACATGTTAAGTTGAAGAAGTCTGCCATCCAATCACTTGTACGAGTCGATCCTTACCGCTCATGTGTTAAAGTAGGTGCTTAACTTTGATAAACTTTGCCTTGTGAAGGAATACACGCATTTTACCAGCACTGATTTCTTTGAAAATAATTGTAACGGCTTATCATTTGGGCCAAATTTAGTTTACACTTTATTGACTAGCATCAGGGGCGGATCCAGCGGGGGGGGGGGGGTGGCAATGGGGCACGTGCCCCACGCAACGTCTGAGGAGGGCCACTTCTGTGTGGACGGTTGGGCCTGGGTCCATCCGTGTCTGAGGACCTGAGGGCCTCTTGCCAAGCCTGGGGCACAGCCATGACTGAGAAGACCCTTTCCAGGCCTTTGATGTCCCAACACTGATCTGAAAGGGCCCTCGCTGGGCCTGCGAGGGCATTTACCAAGCTTTCAGCAGAGTCTTTACGACAGTCCAAGGGGCCCTTATCAGGCTAAGGGAGCACACACCTGGTTTGAGAGGGTCCTTCCCAGGTCTGACAAGGGCCTTCTCATACCTGCAAATACACTCTCAGACCGACTGGAGGCCCTTTCAGACTGGCAAAAATGCTCGGGCCCCTGGCAGCTCGTGGGCCCTTCGATGTCTGATATGCCCCCACCCCCATTTTCTTTCTTGGATCCGCCGCTGACTAGCATGAGAGGTTTTCCAGTGTTGTATGCAAGTGTGTTGGTGAGAAGTACAAGAAGAAGTAAAATCAAATATGTCTGAGTCTGTGTAATTTTGCTTCAGTATTACTGCTTACAAACGCACATTTCTCAAGCATTTCAAAGCACATTACTGGTACATACTGGGTTCCAGTGGTCTTTTGTCCAAGCATAGCACGACTTAATATTTCCTGACACTGTTTATGTCTGTTCATGTGATTTGAATTACACTATAACATAATGAATAATCTAGTAAAATTCAGCATTCAGTATCTAATAGCATTATATCATTCACATTTCCACATTGCATGACCTGAGTGACATTGCCTTTCCAGCACCTTCCTGACTTGGCTCCAGAACCTGCAGACGGTCCATTAGCTCTGGTAACCAGAGGCAGCAGTCACGGGGGCGCCAACCTGTGACGTCACATGCAAATTCCAATCAGCTGTTGTACGGTTACGCTGCTTCTCGGATTGAGCGCGCCGCCGCAGTAGAGCTGCAAATTTAGTGGCTACCCAGGCCACCGAGTGGCGTTATTTAACGACCTGAGTACTACTGTTGATTATAATAGCTAAAGAAGCATTATTCAAGCTATGTTGTTAAATTAATTTATTTGGCTTGTGCTAGCATTACTTTCTGTGAAAAGAAAAGTCAACAAGTGCAAATAACTTCTGACCTAAATCAATACTATTTATTATATAGTATTTATTCATATCATGAACATAGGCGTATGAACAGGGGGCAGGGGGGGGGGGCAGCCGCCCCCCCCCCCACATCTTTTTGGATTTTAGCATTACGCCTATGGGCGTTGCATGTAAAGAATCGACTTCAGAATGCCTCCTGCCCCCCAACTTGAACATAGTTCCTGGGCCCCTGCTCATTAGTCATGTCATACTCATGAGTCATGCCATACTCATGAGTCATGCCATACTCATGAGTCATGTCATACTCATGAGTCATGCCATACTCATGAGTATGCACGCACGGATTATATGAAACCGTCCTTGCTTTCGATTCTGTAGTCTCTATTCATATTTAGTCCCTTTTACCTTTTACGAAATGATTTTGATACTTTCGTTGCAATACATATCAAAGCAGGAATGCCACTGTGCAGCCACTGTACCTACAATTTGGTTTCAGTTTGATATCTGAATGGGCCCTTGATTACTGCGACGAAAGTCCTATTCCACCCGCAGTCTCCGAACAGTCTCCATAATTATATTACACCTTATGCAATATTCTCCTTTCTCTCCAAGCGCATACTTTAGCTTGGCCTTCGCTGATGCAACCAGTTAGCGTTTCCCTTCTCGGTTAAACAGGTCCTGCTTTTCCTGCAGAAGTTTCTACCGTCTGGAAATCGTGCAAAAAATCCAGATAATTTCGCCGTTGCTGTATATTTCCATCATGCGTCGGCGAGAGGTCATCGAAATCTTTTTTTTCTCTCTCAAAAGATACGCACGCCAGTAAAGAAAAGGAACAATAAATAACCAGCATAGGAGCATAACTAGAACATGACATCTTATACTGTCATATGCCAACAGTAAGATGACATATCACGCATTTACATGCCGCATCATCGCCTATTTCAACTATTTGTCACCTATTTAATTTGCCACCCAGTCACTTATATCCTAATAAAACATACGCATATGCGCATACCCACACAAATGACGCAAACGAATATCAGCCGAACGAAACGAAACGAATGACCGATATCGGTGATAAGTATCCGATATTCAGACGTTGGAACCGTGAGTGACAAATACAGCAGCAGCTTTTACGAAGCATAAATACACGTGGAAACATCGAGTCGATTGCTACATAACAATAAAGGCACATGATGCGTGCGAGCACAAACACAAGCTCAAACATCTCGTCTCCAGCAATGCGCTCAGTCAAGCTTCTTCAGACAGCATACCTCACCAGTATCTGCAGCACGCAATCTATTAGTGCGCAAAGACAAACTACATGTCGCATACTACGCTTTGGAGTTTTTGGGCGCCTCAACTGCTCGGGTTATTGGCGATAGACTGTGTGTCTTGTAGACGACACAATGTTGGTGGCCGTGGCCGCCCAGACCGCGGCGTCCTCCGTCGTGTCCAGACCGGCCAGGTACTCCGCCAGTGGTGGCGCCTCCGCCTCGCCCACCAGCCAGGGGCAGGAACTGAGCACGGAGAGCGCGGCCGTTTGCAGAGGCCGGTCTCCACCGGCCAGCAGCATGGCAGCCAGCCAGCCGCGGCCGCAGCGGCTTTACAGCCGGCGACTCGTCCGCGCCGCCGTCCGCCAGCAGCCGGTCAAGCGCGCTCAGCGTCCCCAGCCGCTCGGCGGCCGGGTCTCCGCGCCGGCCTCCAGCTGGCCAAGCAGGGCTGGCACCGCCTCACCCAGCACCAGCTCCCGGCCGCCGGCGCAGAGCACCACCAGCAGCGGCGCCGCGCTGGCCATCAGTCGGTCGCCGCCTCGCTGCACCGCGTGGTGCAGACACTCGGCCAGCAGGGGGCGCGTCCACTGATCGGCCTGCGCCGGCACAGCCGCCACCAGCTGTAGCGCGCGCGCCTGCACCTCCCGACTGTCGCGCCGCCAGATACTCCCGGGCCAGCCAGCCGCAGCGGCGCCAGGTGCGGCGCCAGTGTAGACGCCGCAGCAGCGTTGCAGCAGCGCCAGCGCGTCCAACTTGGCCTACGTGAGGTCCAAGTTGAGCTTCTCCAGCCCCAGCGGCAGGCAGAACTCTGCGAACCGTCCGGTGCCGGCCAGGCAGTCGTGCAGCGTGTCGGCCAGCATCTGTCGCGTCACGCCGTACGAGCTGTCCGGCGGCGGCGTGAAGTTCACCCGGAAGTAGCAGGCCAGCAGCTCGAACAGGTCTTCGGCCAGCGAACGAACATGTCCTCAGCAGAGTGGCGAGGCAGTTTGGCAGGTGGGTGCCTCACACTGCTGACCGGGCATACAAGCGCACGCGCTTGGAGTTGCGCTCATTCACCCGGTACTCCGTCAGGCTTCCTTGCAGCCACTTCAGGCGGATGTGCGTCCGTGTGACGGCGTACTTTCGCACCACCCGAGGGTCGATGTGGGAGTACTTGCGCTCCAGGTCCTCCCTGAGCCGCCTGATGACCCCGGGGGCGCGGTCGATGTCGGTGCCGTGCACGGCGTCGAATACCACCTCGAACGCCTCCACCTGCTCCAGCCACTGCGGTGACGGCACAGCCAGGCCTCCCCAACTCAGCCGCTCGATCCACCCAGAGCTCTTGGACTAGCTTGGCCGGGAGCACACTGGCCGGACACAGTGCCGAGGCTGCTGTCCACGGAGCGGCACTTGTGCGCCAGGAAGCCAGCGACGTACGCCAGAGCTTCCCGGCCGAACTCCAGACTGGCCGCCACGGGGTGACCAGATGGCGGTCCTTGGTGGGTCTGCGCATCTTGCAGGAGCTGGCTGGACTGCAAGTCGTCGTCCAGATCATCCGTAACCGCCCTCTCGTCCCTGAGGTCCTTCAGGACGCTGGCGCTCAGGTACAGAGACAGACAGACAGAGACAGAGACAGACAGAGACAGAGACAGACAGAGACAGAAACAGACAGAGACAGAGACAGACAGAGACAGAGACAGACAGAGACAGAGACAGATAGAGACAGAGACAGACAGAGACAGAGACAGACAGAGACAGAGACAGACATAGACAGAGACAGACAGAGACAGAGACAGACAGATACAGAGACAGACAGAGACAGAGACAGACAGAGACAGAGACAGACAGAGACAGAGACAGACAGAGACAGAGACAGACAGAGACAGAGACAGACAGAGACAGAGACACACAGAGACAGAGACAGACAGAGACAGAGACAGAGACAGAGACAGACAGAGACAGAGACAGAGACAGACAGAGACAGAGACAGACAGAGACAGAGACAGACAGAGACAGAGACAGACAGAGACAGACAGAGACAGAGACAGACAGAGACAGAGACAGACAGAGACAGAGACAGACAGAGACAGAGACAGACAGAGACAGAGACAGACAGAGACAGAGACAGAGACAGATAGAGACAGAGACAGAGACAGACAGAGACAGAGACAGACAGAGACAGACAGAGACAGAGACAGAGACAGACAGAGACAGAGACAGACAGAGACAGACAGAGACAGAGACAGACAGAGACAGAGACAGACAGAGACAGAGACAGACA